>CAUYRH010069075.1:0-86355 GCA_963574655.1 Perodicticus potto
TTTTTCAGCATTTTCCACCTTTTCATAATGCATAATTATTCAATTATTTTAGATTTAGTTCATCTCCATTGAATACATAAGTCATTTTTATTTGCTATGTAATAATCCAACTTCATTAGAAGCTATTTAACATTTTTCTCCCTTTCACCATTGATACACAATAAGTAATTTACTTCAAAAAAATTCATGAACCAGTCTCCAGTTTCTTCTCACTCAACTCATGTGCATCAATGATGACAGTTTGTAAATTAGTATGACAGGAGGCTAAGATGAAATCTAAAACAATAGTTCCCTTGAAAGTGGGTTACTTAGTTAACCTTTAGAATGTTAACTAAGTAATGGCCTCAAAGACCTTCCAACAGAGATCATGCATTCTTTACAGAGATGTTCCCAAAACCTGCTGTTAGAACCTAAGCAACCACGAAAAACCATGATACCAATCATTGTCTACATAGTTTGACTCTTCAGGGAGTTGTTTGCCATTGGTCAGCTTTAATAGTCCAAAACCCAGCAGTAAATTGTATGGTTACTGCAGCCTTCTGTAGCTGAAGCTATATTCAGACAAGTTTTACCCATAACAGGCCAACAACAAAAGCAATTTTTAATTTTTTTTTTTGTTTTTGTTTTTGATTTTTTGTTTTGCTTTGTTTTGTTTTGAGACAGAGTCTTATTCTTTCTCCCTAGGTAGAGTGCTGGGGCAGCGGAATGTCTTCCTGCTATAGGCCTTTACTCTTGGAGATTGGAAGAATGAACTCAGGGACCGCAAAGATCAGTGATAAGACAGGATTTTATGGGATAGAATGGAATAGAGAAAAGAGGAAAAGTACCAGAGCAGGGGGGGATGGGTGGTTAGTTCCAAGTGGGAAATACCTGTGTGAGTCTTTTGTTTAGCTTTTATACTGCTTTTTGGTGTGATCCCACCAATTACCCTACTTACTAAATGCAAAATACAAATGTCTTCATACAATAACTAAGAAAATGCCAGGAAGGCTATGTTAAACAGTTTGATGAAAATATTTCAGATTGTATACGAAGCCAGCACATTGTGCCCCAGGATTGCACTAATGTACACAGCTATGATTTAATTAAAAAAACAATAAATAAAAATAATAAATAAATATACTGCTTTTGGGGAGCTACATTTCACTGGGACTTGTGAGACTTCCGTGCTGATTGGCAACTGAAGTAGGGTATTTAATAGAAAAGCAGTTCTTCCTGCTACAGGGGAAAAAACTAGCTGAAGGTTTTCTGAGAGTGTAGTTTGGAGAGGAAAAATCTGTGTGGGCCTGGAAAATGAGTTAGTTGTCCAGTCCTGAGTGGGAGAAACCCTGCATCAATTGCTTATAGCAACCTGAACTTCCTGGGCTCAAGTGATCCTCTTGCCTCAGCCTCCCGAGTAACTGGGACTACAGGTGCCTGCCACAATGCTCGGCCAGTTTTTCTAGTTTTAGTAGACTTAGATCTCATTCTTGCTAAGACTGGTATTGAACTCCTAAGCTCAAGCAATCCACCTGCCTCAGCTTCCCCAGCTTCCCAGAGTGCTAAGATTATAGGCATAAGCCACTGCACACAGCCTAGCAAAAGCAATTTTTTAGAAATAAACTTTTAGTTTTGGAGTTGTCCTAGATTTAAAGAAAAAAAATGTGAAGATAGTACACCATGTTCAAGGACACCCTACAACCCAGTTTTCCGTACTATTGATACAGAATTCTCCAACTCAGGACTGGACAAGGATTTCTCATTCTCTAGGCCCAGGTAAGCTCAGAAATCAGGTCCCTATTTCCAAGCACAAACAGGCAACAGGCTGTCTTTTCCAGGCCACATCCTCTGGGCTCTAAGAAGATGACAAATACAGCAGCCTGAGAAATTTTGGGGGTGGGTCCACCTTGAGTAGAGAACACACACCCTAATCACTGCATTCTCTAGGCCCAGGGGAGCTCAGAAATTAGACCCCCATGTCTAGGCACAAATAGCCTGCCCTTTCCAGGCCACACCCTCTGGACTCTTGAAGGTTTTGAGTGGTTTCACCTTGAGTATAGAGCACAGACCCTAATCCCTTCCTGGAGGGAAGTTTTTGTCCTGGAGACAAAAACTGCAAAGACCTAATAACCTTGTTCCAGTGGAGAGACTGCATTCATTCATTTTTTAATATACTCATTAACTATGTAAATGTGTTTTTCCACTTACAAATGTGATATATAATCAAAGACAAAGGACCCCTATGGAAGACTTCCAACTTGGGTCTTCTTTTGCTAGAAGCTCTGGTGCTTTTTACACCTTCTATGTTTCTTTCTGTCCCATAAATTCCTATATTACTACTAATCTGTGGTCCATGAGTTAATTTTTTGAATCTTTAAGATCAAGGACCTACTGAAGAAAGAACTTCTGCTAAGAGTAAAGTGTCATTTTATCACATCTCATCAAGAACAAATGATGCTTTTGTCCTCTTTTTTTTTTTTTTAGAGACAGAGTCTCGCTTTGTCACCCTTGGTAGAGTGCTGTGGTATCACAGCTCACAGCAACCTCCAGCTCTTGGGTTTAGGTGATTCTCTTGCCTCAGCCTCCTGAGTAGCTGGGACTACAAGTGCCCACCACAACACTGGGCTATTTTTTATTGCTGTTTGGCCAGGACCAGGTTTGAACCCACCAACCTTGATAAATGTGGCTGGCACCCTACACACTGAGACGCAGGAGCTGCCCTTTTTTTGTCTTTTTTTTAAATATTCTACACAGATATTCATATCAGCTGTGAACAAGAATGATTTTCTTTCCAATCTGTATAACTTTTATTTCATTTTCTTATGTTATTGAATTAGCTAGGACTAATTTCTTGTTGAATACAAATAATGAAAGAGGACATTCTTGTTTTGTTCCTGATTTCAGAAATGTATATAGTTCCGCATCCTTAAGTATATTAAGTATATTATCTGAAGTTTTCATTTTAAAGTAGGTATTCTTTATCAAACTGAGGAAGTTCCCCTGTTTTTCTAGTTTTCTGAGACCTTATATTACTAACGCCCACTGATTCTGTCAACTTATTTATCTGCATCAATTGATATGGCCGTATAATTTTCCTTTTTTAGCCTGTTGGTGTGGTATGTCACACTGATGGTGTGTCAATGTGTGTTAATGTGCTATTGGTAGTACTATTCTTGTAAGAATAAATCCTGTTTGATTAGGGTGAATCATTCTTTTGTACATTGTTGGATTTGATTTGATTGTATTTTGTTGAGGATTTTTGTATCTAAGTTTATGAGAGACATTGGTTTGTAGACATTCTTGTAATGTCTTTATCTGGTTTTGTGGGTGCCCCCCAAAACCCGTTTGTTTCAATCAGGTGCTAGTGTCAACTCTAAAACAAAGAGAGGCTCTTTAAAAGAAAAAGATATTTATTTTGGAGTAGGGAATTACAATAGAAGTATGCATGCCGTGGTAAACTACGTGCATATTCAGGGAGGTAAAAGAAGTTTTTAAAGGAAAAATGGGGGGATTACATAATTGTTTGGGAGGGGTTGCATAATTATTTTGAAATAATTATCCTTAACTACAAAAACCATTAACAAGGGTAATGCTAATTTGAGACTGGACAGGAATTTGCTGGGCAGATATGCTTGCAGAAGTATTTTTTGTGTTTGAGGTTGTGACACCCCTTGTGCAAGATTTTTTTGTTTTAGGCCCCCAAGCAAGGAAATCCTGTCTTCATAGAACCCTCTGTCTCTACTCAGAGAAAATCATCAGATGATTTTTTTTCTAATGCTAGTAACTCTGTTTTGATTCCTTCAAACTAGAAGGGTCTAAAGAACTTAGAATAGCAGTCATAGTCCCAGTTATGGTTTATTATAGCAAAAAGTGATATGGGGTTGCCATGTTCAGGACTGGACTGGGATCCCTATTTTCTCAGCTGGGGGAACTCAGAAGTCAGTTTCATCACAGCTCCCAATTTCCAGATAGAAACAGACCCTTTCTGTACTGAAATGTCTGGACTCAAGAAAGATTGAAAAAAAAGTAACTTGATCTGGGTGATTCCTCCTCAAGCATGAAGCACACACCCTACTGCCTCACCTGGGGTCAGGAATGCAGGGACCAAACTCCTTTGCTAATATTTGGATTGTTTTTCCTTGCAGACTCTTGACCAATAGTGACATGTTACATGTTTATATTCCTAAAACTCTTGCCAGCAGGATAGGAAAAGCAGTATATAAACACCTGGAAAGAAAGCCCACTCAGACTTCCCACTTCCCCCCTCCATTGCCATTGCTGGAGGTTCTGTTCCCCCTCTTTCCCTTATCTATCTGTTAATCTTTCAATAAACTTTGTTATTTTGCTTACTCCCTTGGTCCACGGTTTCATTCTTCAAACCCAAAACAAAGGACCTGACACAGAGAAACTCTGGCTACAAAAAGATGCAGATTAAAATAAACAGATGGAAAATGTTAATAAAGGAAGTCCAGAGGAAAACAGGTATAAGCTTCTGTTTCCCCTCCTAAAGGAGTCACATGAGGAATGCTTAATTCTTCCAGCAATGATGCTTGATAGCACATGTGAAATATTGTTCCCTGTGCCTTCATTTCATGTCTAGGGATTTTATTTGGGAGTTTACGATGTAGGCATGCAGCCCCTGCATGACTGACCTTAGCAACTTAGTCTCAGCCACTGAGAGATCACCTTTATATAGCACAGCCCACAACTTCAGGCATACAAAAAGAAGCATTTATCACAAGTCCTATTGTTGCAGGAAGATGAGGCCCAATGGAGAGAAAGACCATCGAAACATCAAGATATGGAATAAGAGCTTTATTTCAGCCAGCAGAGACATGGCAGACTAAAAGTCCTAAAATGGCCAAACTCCCTGACTGGCTCTGTCTTTTCCCTTTTTCTCCAGTCAAAGGTTCCTTGTCCACAGTTACCCTTCTCATTGGTCAGTTTGAATCAAACTCAAGGGCAGGGTTGAGCTTTTACAGAAATGCAGGCTTTTACAGAAGCAGAAGCAAGCATTAGTTTCTATGTTCCAGGAAGTTAAGTTTCTACAAATTCCTAAGAGCTGGGTCACCACAGGGAGTACTTTGTAAGTTTGTGGGGGCTTCAGATGAGAAGACTTTTGTTCTATCAGACCTCACTTTTTTTCTGGCTATCCTCTTTCAATATTGTTAGCATAAATCATACAGCCAAACTGATCTACTGTAGTAGCTACACAAAAACACTCTTATCATGTGGGCTGGACAGCAATCAGTCCTCCTAGAGACAATCTTTTCTTTGGAACTCACAAGGTATGAGCAAATCTGGCTGCTCAGTTAATCCTTTAGTGCACAGATGTTAGAGTAATGCTGATTTCATTGAATGTGTGAGTGCTCTCTCTGCTATTACTTTATGGAAAATATTGTGGAAAAAATTATAGTATTATTTTATTCTTACATGTTAATAGAATTCACCAGTAAAACCATTGGCCTTGGTGCTTACTTCTTTAAAAGATTATAATTGAGTTTATTTCTCTTACACTTAAAAGGCTTATTCAGATAATATTTTTCCCCTTGTACATTTTGGTAGTTTGTGTCTTTCAAGGAGTTGGTCCATTTTGTTCATGCTACTAAATTCATGGACCTCGAGATATTTGTATTCCTTTATTGCCCTTTTACTGTCCTTGGGATTAGTAGTGATGATTCCTATTTTATTTGTGATATTAGCAATTTGTATCTTCCCTTTTTTCTTGTTTGTCATGACTAGTGATTTATCAAATTTATCTTTTAAAACCTAATGGCTTTTGATTATGTTGACATTCTGTGTTATCTTTCTTTTTCCAACTTTATTGATTTCTGTGCTAGTTCTTATTATCTCTTTCCTTCTCCTTCATTTAGTTTTATTTAGTTTTTCTTTTTCTAGTTTCTTAAGGTAGAAATTTAGGTTATTGATTATATATGTTATATATTTTTTTAACTTAAAGAATGTTAGGGGATACAGATTCTTTGTTTATATATTTTGGTTTTTTACAGATTGAGTGAGTCAAAGTTGCACACGTATGTGTGCCTTCACTCTGGTAGTGTGCACTGTACACAATAGATGTGAGTTTACCCAGCCCCTTCTCCCACCTCCCTCAGCATGATTTTCATTGTGATTTACTTCCATATGTGCACTTACGGATTAATAGATGATTTCCAATTTGGTTTGGAGTATATGCATTTCTCTCTCTGTTCTAGTGATGTTTCACTTAAAGAATGGTTTCCAGTTCCCTTCACGTTATCCAAAAGGCACGAGATCACCATCATTTTATGGCTAGATACTACTAGTATGCATATATCACATTTTATTACTTCATTCATATATTTGTGATCACAAGCTTTTAATGTTACACTATTTGTTATATAATGCTATATAAATTTTCCTGTCAGCACTGATTTTACTGTATCCTACAAATTCTGACAACTTGTACTTTCATTTTTGTTTGCTTCAAAATACTGTGAATTTCTCATGAGACTACTCTTTGATCCATCTTTTATTTCAAAAAGTGTTGTTTAATTTTCAAATATTTGAGAATTTTATTAGCTATCTTTTCATTATGATTCCTCCCTTAATTTCATTGTGGTCTGAAAGCATACTTAGTATGATATCTGTTATTTTAAATGTGTTAAGGTGTGTTTAACGGCCAAGAATGTGGTCTATTTCAGTGAATGTTTCATGTAAGCTTGAGAAGGATGTGTTGCAACTGTTGACAGATGCAAGACTCTATAAATAATAACTAGACCAAGTTTATTAATAGTGCTGTTCAAGGAAACTCGCTTTAATATTTTTATGATTCTTTGATCTATTGATCACTAAAAGAAGACTATTGAATTCTCAAAAGCCAATAGTTTTTCTATTGCTTTGGTGGAATTACCAGTTTTTGCTTCATACATTTTGCTGCTTTGTATGTAGACGCAAACCACTTTAGGATTCTTACAGAATTAATCCCTTTATCATTAAGTAATGCCCCTCATCATCCCTAGTAATTTCCTTTGTTTTAAAACAGCTTCTTCTGAAATTAATGTCACTACTCTGCTTTTTATTATTAATATTGTATACTTTTCTCCATCCTTCATTTTTAACCTTCCTGCGCATCTATACTTTTAGGTTTCCTATGGACAAAACAAAGTTTTATTCATTCTGGCCATGTCTTTTGATTGGTTCATTCTCACTTAGAAATTATTCATAAAGTTGAATTAATATTTACCATTTATGTAACTTTTAAATATTCTTTGCACTATTCTTTGTTTTTTACTTTTCTGATTTCTCTAAATTGCATTAAGCATTTTATTCCATTTAATTTTCCTTCCTCTATTAGCATAGTAATTAAACCACTTTTAACAATTAACTGATTTAGAGTTTGTAATAATACGTATTTTAAACTAACCTCAAGTAACACTGTACCATTTCATGCGTAGTAAAGTTTTCTTACAACAACTTATGCATAATTCTTTTATCCATCCCTGTCAAGCATTTTACTTATCCATATGCTAAAATAACCCAATACATTGTTACTAATATTACTGACAAATACTTACATTTTAGATCATTAAAATAACATTATTTGAGTTTTATTTAGAATTTTTCTTGTCTATTGGCAGGTGGTAAACAACTCATAGTTGCTTCATGAGCTGATTTCTCTCGTTTAATAAATGAAGAAAAGTGTATTGCAAATTCAGTCATGGAATGTTGTGACATTACAGAGAATAGGAAATAGTCAGGATTAGGTCAAAAGATTGTTGGTTTTCAAAGATGATCTTTATTTAAAAGCATAAATTAAGAGTCTTAACAATAATCCTAGTGGTAATTACCTATACTATTTTAGTGTAACATTGTGTTGTGAATATTAAACTTTCACTTTTTATTTGCTTGCCTTAGTATAACTCTGCACAAACACTGGAACTGAAAAATGCTTTACTTTTATACTCATTGTCTACGTTATGCTTACTGTTTTCTTGTGTCTTCTTGGGAGTTCACAAGCTCAGAGGAATGAAAGGGGTTAATATGTTCTGCCACTCAGAAATTACTACCCACAACCAAAATCATAGCTTAGTTTCTTCTCAAACCACATGTTGGCCATTTTTAATCACAGACTCAGTGATTAAGAATGTAATGACAAAGAGACATGAGTAAGGAGCAATTCAAATAAACAAAATATTAAGATGTTGTGATATGTTTATAAAGACTAGCAACATCTGGAATATTCCAACTGAGTGGTACAGATAATACACTCTTTCTTTTACTAAGAGCTTTAAACAACATAAAATACAAAAAAGGATTCTCTGTTGTTTTCCCTTTGTGTTCTGACATATGCCAAGGTCTGCGATTTTTTCTTTATTTCCATGTATTGTATTCACTACTTCTGACTCATGTTAGATATCAATCTTCTTTATTAAAGAGAATCTATCTTGTTTTCCAACAGTGTGATTCTAATCAAATCTTCATGAATTACTTGTCATATAGGACTATTCACTTGGATAACTTTCTATTAAAAAGGAGGATATGCAATGTTACAAAGGAGGTAAAACAGTCTGATACCACCCACAACATTTCTCCTTTACTAGAAAGAGAAATGAAAATGCAATCATTTTGATAACCTATGATTTTTCAGTCAAGGCCCACTTTCTAGAACTGTAAGCCAGTCTAGCAGTTTTAGAAAAGGAAATTTACTATTGGGAATTAGGTGATTTCAAAAGGATTAGGTAGGTTAAAGAAATAAAAAATGCCCTACAACAGGCCCTATACTTCTGTCACAATCAGTAGACGATGGAAAAACTGAAGGCCACTACTGAAATAATTAACTTCACCAAAGTTACCGTGATTCAAGGGTGAGAAATTGGTTGCAACCGTAAATGGCATGACTGTTGCTTCTCAACACACACAGACTGGCCGCTGGCATACTAGTGTGGATGTGCATCGTGGCTCTGCTGACTGGAAGAGAAACAGCAATGCAAAAAAGAAGGATTAAAACCTACCCATGTAACAAATACATTTATACTCCCTTCATATTTTGAATAAAGAAAAAGAAGACAGCCTCCATCATATGTTTGCTGACAAATTTCATGTGGAAGCATCTAAATAGAGGAACATTGCGTGAAGAGTGTCTGACAAATCTCTAGAAACACAGTAGAAGGAGGCTGCGGAGGTTTCAATGCAAGGTAAAGGTCAAGCCACAACACCCAACAACGTGTTTTTAATTTTTTTTTAATACTCATTTATTATTCTGTTCAATATCCTCTTCTGAATCTCCTGGAATCTTCTGTGAATACCATTATATTCTAGAAAATACTGTTTTAGATGGTGGGGTACAAACTATTACGGCTTTTTTCTAATTTATTTTTTAAAAATTTAGGCACCTTATAAGGTATGCAACTGAGTAGACACCTATTGAATCCTATCTAAAAGTCAAGCAACAGGTAGATACAGAGAAAACAAAATTCATTATTTATCTTCCTACCTCCTGCGGCATGAGGCCAATTGATAAGAAAAGAGGAGAAAACAAAAGAAAGAGAAGACTAGAATTAAAGTTTTATGAATACTTTATTTCTGGATAAAGGAAAAATTTACAAATGTAAAGGAAAGGTAGGTGTTCCCAAAGGAAACCAAACAGATTTAACGACAATACCAGCAATGACCAGAAGAAAATGGCTGAGACCTAAGTTGATTAAATTGGCAAAGAACATGAATAATTTCTGGAAAAATAAGAAATATGTTAGAAATCCATGTTAAAAGAAAACATCTCCTTTGTCTACTTAAATGGGTCAGGATTTAAAACATGCTATGCTCAAACATGTTGGTTTCTTTGTTTTACTGATTGAAGAACTCTGACAAACTTCAGTTTTGATTGTAAATTGGTACATGATTTCTGGAAAGCAATGTACTAGTAAGTAACAAGGGTGTTAAAACTTTTGTGCTCTTTTTCAAATTTCTATAATTTTACTAACCATGGCAGAGGTTGTGTCTGTTTTATTCACCACTGTATCCTTGTTAGCTGTGAAAGGATCTGCCATATAGTTCATTTTCAATGGATTTTGTCTCTCTCTCTCTTTCTTTCTTTCTGTTTTTTTTTTTTTTTGAGACAGAGTCTCACTATGTCGCCCTCGGTAGAGCGCTGTGGTATCACAGCTCACAGCAATCTCAAACTCTTGGGCTTAAGCAATTCTCTTGCCTCAGCCTCGCAGGTAGCTGGGACTACAGGCGCCCGCCACAACGTCTGGCTATTTTGTAGTTGTAGTTGTCATTGTTGTTTGGCGGGCCCAGTCTGGGTTTGAACCCGTCAGCCCCCCAGTGTATGTGGCCGGTGCTCTAACCACCACTGAGCTTCAGGCACTGAGCCATCAATAAATTTTCTTAATGATGCTTATCAAAGCATTACCTATAATAGCAAAATAGCCTAGAAACATCCTGAATATCAATATTAAGGAAAAATTAATAATTGTGACCTATATTTGTCTGAAAACATGTTATTCAGCCAAGAAAATAATATATTTGTCAAATTATTATGAAGATAAGGGAATGCTCATTGAATGTTAATCCAAAGTAAAGTAGTCTTACAGTATTTTATATTTCATTGTCAGAAATCAATTTGAAATGGAAAATCAGAAAGGGATCCAATTTTAGCTGTGAGTAAAGGTCCTTTGTGTTCTTAGCGCCCACTCCTCCAGTGGGTCTCTTCTGATTCCCCACTCTCCTGTTGATGATGAAAGGTACAGTGGGAAGCCTTCTGTATTTTCAAAATGTTTTCAATATTAAAAGTTTAGCAAACCTAAACATTCATTCCCCTTAATACTTCTTTGGCATGGCAAATATACCTATTTCAGACAACTTAAAGATATCTATTTTTCTTTGTGTCTTTACATTCTAGCATGCAATGAAATCTCAGGTTTATTTTAACATGTTTGTTAGAAAACATACGATCTGTGATTATCACCTATCTTAATTTTTTTTTTGTTTGAGATACACAGCATACACATATCCAAAAAGGATTAAAGTATGACCAAGTCGACATATTATATATTTCAACAAAATGGTAGTTTGTCACAAACAATTGTTGGATTGAGAAGTTTCTCTAAATTATGGTAGCTAATCACTAGTTTGTGGCAAATGCCACAATATTCGGAAAGCTAGTCTCACATTCAGTATGAGCAATTTCCATTCCAGTGGGTTTGCTCACATACTCACATGTACTATATTACGAAGCATTTTAAAGCAAACCTTTCATTTCGTTTCTCCCATAAGTGTGATGTTAAAAAATATGATTCTAGTTTCCATCGGGTAGCTTTAGACTTATTTATATACACTGATAGTTCTGCATAATCTTTGGAAATGAAACACTTGCTAGAAAAATGTTACATATACATAACACTTTTAAATATAACAGTTTTAAATATAATATGTGTATATATATATATAAAATAGATATAAAATGTTGTCTATATAAAGTAAAGAGGTATGGATATGGAAAGAGATAGCACCAAATAAAGACAGAAAGCTTATGTCAAAGTCTAGAAAGGATGAATGTTTAGAAAAAAATTGCCTTTGCCACTGCTCTGTGCTGCCTTCAGGCAATTATTGCCTACTTCTCTGCAGAAAGCAGCAGCAGCAGCAGCCAAGACACCAGTGTCCTCATGAAATAGCTGCAAACTGGTCAGTTGCCCTTAAGTATTGAGCATCCCAACTTTACACTCCAAAAATCCCAAGGATTTGAGTCTTCCAATTTAGGACCCTGTCTCTTTCTAATCACGATTCATCTCACAGTTTAAAATTCAAGATTACAAATGGAATGATCAACATTGGTCATCCAGTGAATTTCTCCGTATACGGCTTATCTCCTATCTTCTAAAATAAGAATCAGCAGATGATGACCAATGGGCCAAATTTGCTTTGCTTCCCATTTTTATAAATACATTTTTATTGGAACACAGTCATACCCAACAGATGATTTCTGCAGTATCTAAAACTGCTTGCCTTCTGTAAGAACAGGGTTAAATAGTATGACAGAGATTGTCTGGCTCTCAAAACCCAAAATATTCCCTATCTTGTGTTTTACAGAAAAAGTTTGCCAACTTCCGCTCTAAACTCTCAGAATAAAGCCTGGGCTTTTATTTCCCTTCAACACACGTTACCAGTGCAGTTGACACACATCAGAAAAAAATGCTCATGAGTTAAAATAACTGAACATGTAAAGAAATTAATATTTTGCAGAAAGAAAACTGGATAATAGAGGCCACAAGAAGTAAAGAATTTTAACAGAGTGATAATCTGAAATAAATATCTACTAATGATAGATGATTGATAGGTAGTTAGATACTCTTATGTATTGCCAATACAAAACAAAAATTAGCATGTATTTAAAAATAAAGTAGAAATAGTGGATATAAAAATATATGAGTTGAGGCTTGGCCCCTATATCTGAGTAGTTTGGGCACCAGCCACATATACTGGAGCTGGCAGGTTTGAACCCAGCTCAGGCCTGCCAAACAACACAACCAAAAAATAGCCAGGCATTGTGGTGGGCACCTGTACTCCCAGCTACTTGGGAGGCTGAGGCAAGAGAACCGCTTAAGCTGAAGAGTTTGAGGTTGCTGTGAGTTGTGATGCTATAGTACTCTACCGAGGGCAACATAGTGAGATTCTGTCTCAAAAAAATAAAAAAAAATAAAAAAATAAAAAAAAAAAAATATATATATATATATATATATAAGTTGAAATCAAGCAAACAAAAGTATTGGTCATCAGTAGATGGATGTACTGTACCTAAAGAATGAATTAGTAAGTTGAAGTATCAGCTTTAGGAATTTTCCCAAAAGATAGCAAGAAAAAGTAAACAGATGTAGATGATGAATAAGAACCAAATTAATAACAACCTGAATGCCCATCAACCCATGAATGGATTAACAAACTGTTGCATATGCATACTATGCAGTACTATTCGGCCATAAGAAAAGATGGAGATTTTACATATTTTATTTTTACCTGGACAGAGTTGAAACACTTTCTTAGTAAAGTATGCCAAGAATGGAAAAACAATATCCAATATGCTCAATACTAATACGAAACCATTATATAAACAACTACATACCTACATGAAAGAAAAAACACAAGTATAGTCTAGCAAGGTGGGGAGAAAAGGGAGAGGAGGATGGTGATTGGAAGATCTCATCTAACATGCACAATGTGGGTGAAGGGTTCAACCGCAACTTGAACTTTACCTTGGAATTGACAACAATGTAACCTAAACATTTGTACCCTTATGTTAACATAAAATAAAAAAATGAACCAAATAATAAGATTTCTCAAATGAGAAAAGAAAATTGGAAAGAGGGTAGTGAAGATAGCCTTTGTATTTCTGACAATATACTAGGCTGTTATTTTATCAATAAAAACAGGTAAAATTACTAAATTTTAAAATACTTTCTTAAAAGATTGGCCAAGTTCAGTGGTTCATGCCTTTAATCTCAGTGCCTTGGGAGACTGAGGTGGCAGGATAAATTGAGGTTAGAAATTCAAGACTGTCTGACCAAGAGTGAGACCCCAACCCCTCTCTACAAAAAAATTAGACAGGTGTGGTGGCCTTGGCTGCAGTCCCAGCTGCTTGGGAGGCTGAGGCAGGAGGATCACTTGAGTCCAAGAGTTTGAGTTTGCAATGAGATATATGACACCACTGCACTTTACCATGGGTGACACAGAGAGACCTTGTTGAAGAAAGAAAGACATGAAGAAGGAAGGAAGGAAGGAAGGAAGGAAGGAAGGAAGGAAGGAAGGAAGGAAGGAAGGAAGGAAGGAAAAGAAAAAGATAAAGATCAAGAAAATATCAAAGAACTGAGATATAGTTAGGAATTACCTTATAAAGCCTGGAAAAACTGAGGATCCCTAGAGGTAAATTCAATGTTAAAGTAGCTATTGCTCTGAGAATATTTCCTAAATTTTGCAAATCTAGTCTTTGACTTTTAAGATGTGGAAAAGTATTAACATTTCATAAAATGACATTCAACAATTAGGATGTGTATTGTATTAGGGCTAAAAGCCCCAAAGCAGCTGTAACTTAATTACTATTGACATACATGAGTATCAAATAGCAGTATCAGTATGTTACAGAAAAAAAGAAAAGAAAAAAATATATGCATATAGCACTTTTTCAAAAAATGCTGCAACACTTTCAGACCCATTTCCGATGTGAAGAAGATCTAAGAGTATTTTGTCCAATTTATTTTACTTACAGTTTACTTTTCATATAGAAAAATGACATATAGAAAAATGACAAATGGTAACAATTGAAATGAGTCTAAAGTAAGTTTCTAAATAAAAATTCAAAGTAATGAGAAATCATTTTTTTATTGCTTATTTGCCAGTGTTACTTAGTGGCTTATAAAATACTGTGCTTTTTTCTTGTTGCTCTCTTAGCTTCAATGAAAAATGTAGTGGTTGCAGATGAGTAGTAACTCACAAGCACCTAATGGAATCATAATCTGATTTTCTTTATAGGAACACGCCCTTACTCAGCATCAAATAACATGCACAGATAGGTTTCTAATTAAAATAAGCAGCTCATATTCAAACATAATTTATCATACAACAAAACAATTTTCTATGACCAAACACTTTCACAATGATAACTCAAAGCAGAAAGAAAGCATTGAATATTTCTGATATTGGAATTGTCAGGAATTTAAAAAAACAGCACAATTATACTTAAGAATTTTGAAGAAGTAGAAAATAAGTTTGAAAATTTCTGCAAGGTGCAGTTATCTATGAAATAGCATAGCAGAATATTTAGGTATAAGAATTCAGTAATTAGATAAACAATCAAATGAATGAATTTAGAAACAGATTAGAATCAGCAGAAGATAAAATTTGTGAACTGGAATGCAAGACACAAGAAATAATTCAGAAGTAAGCAAAGAAGAGAAAAGAAATAATTATTAAGGCATGGAAGATATGAAAAGTTCTGAAAAATGTCAGACATCTTCTAAAAAGAAATATTAAATGGCAGCAAAATTAAAGCCAATCTTCCATGTAAAACAACTATGCTAATATACTGAGCCCAAAAAAAATCCCATGAATTGAATTATCAATGCGTAGTATTAAAAATGCCCTAATTTATTTCCTTTACATGTTTTCTGCATATTTTCACAAGCTGGCATATGATCAAAAAATTAATGTCTAAGTGAGTCTAACATCACTTTTAATTTAGAAATGTATTCTTTGAAGAAAAAAAACTTTCAAGAACAATTGTACAATAAAATGCTTTTATAGCAGATGCTATTTTAAAAGACATTCAAAAGGATACATATCAGGCAGAATGCAACTGTTCAAAGATAAAATGCTTGGGATAGAAAAAAGACCGAAAATGTAGAAAATATATTTTTTTAAAAGATTAATTCTATGCAGGATTAATGTAAAATGAAAGTTAAAATGTTATACAAAATGAAGATGTAAGTTGAGAAGTAAATGAACGCATTTAAAATATATGTCTAAGACTTTTTTAAAATCTCAAAACACTGGTTATTCTAGACATTGAGAATAATGCATTTTATAATTTCTAGAGGTAAAATTAAACTACCAGAAGCAAAGGTTATGACATCTAAAATAGTAGAAATGTAAAGAAAAGAAAAGAAAGAGAGAAAGAGGAATATCTAATTAATTAGAAAGCAGGTAAGAAACACAGATGTGTAAGTGTGTAGGACTAGAGAAATAATAGCAAAAGATAAAATATACAATTATAAAATATTAATATATAATATACAGTTAGAGGGATAAAAAGAAGATAAAATTAGAAGATAAATTACAAGATAAAAACAAATAAAAAAGTAACTATATTAACGTGAAGAGACTGAAAGCTCTGGTTAAAATGTAAAAAAAAGTCATGATAATACTAAAAAATGCTTGTTACCTGAATATGTATTAGTGAAAAGTAGATATTAAAAGAAAGCATATTATTTGTGATAAAGAGAGTCACATAATAATTTATTAGAAATATATAAAACATATATGCATGTATACAGTTGACGTTTTTTATCCAAGAGTTCCCTATCTGTAGATTCAACCAACCATTGACTAAAAATATTCTGAACAAAACCAGTAAAAAATAATAGTACCACAAAGAATTATACAAGTTAAACAATACAGTATAACAACTATAACATGTAAATATAATTTACATTCCATTAGGTATTATAAATAATATAGATAATGATTTAAATTACAAGGAAATAGGTGAATAGGCTATATTTTATTATATGTAAGTAACTTGAGCATCCTTGAATTTTAGTATTTGTGGGGGTCCTGGAATCAATCTCCCATGGATACTGAGGGATGATTTTGTGTGTGTGTGTGTGGTAGCTTTAAAGCATAACACGACCAACAGATACATAGCTATATAAGAAGAATTAAATCTACAACCACAAATACATATTTAACATGCCTCTTCTAGTAATTAATATATGAGGTCAACAGAAAATCAGTAATGACATACAGGATTGGAATACCATAATTAAAAACAACCTAATAACTGATATGAATGGAACACTGTACCCAAGAACTGCAGAATTCACATTCTTTTCTTAGTGTTAACAACTCATTTGAAGTCTTGGGACAGGATAGGGTAACCAAAGAACTTCTGAATGCATAGAAAACAGAAAAGGACAATTTCCTTCTTGAGCCCTGGGGTGCTAAAAAACATCTGAGACTCATAAATCATAGGCTCCCAGGCAGGACTGCAAAAGAGTAAAGAAAATGGAGGAAAGGGAAGTGATCAGCTGTAGCATTGGTAAGAAAACTTCCAGCGTAGGGCTTTTGGCAAAACTCTGATCGGAGTGGATTAAGGACAAATAGGAGGAGAGAAATTGGAGACTTCTTTCTATCACAGGTTATCTACTTCAAATATAATACAATGAATAATTCATAAGACAAGAATATAGATTCTATATACCAAAGGAAGGTGCAGAAAGGCAGAGCGTTTGCTGAAGGACGGGGCTTTTCCTTAGTCTATATGTATTTTGAAATGTAATTATATATTAATAAATAATCTTGTGTTACAGAGAAAACCATAAAGTTAATTACTTAAACATTAAAAGTTAAAGATAATGAAATCACTATGTGTGATACCTCGTGGAACTAGCTTACTGGCATATTTTGAGGGAATGTATAGCTTTAAAGTTATTTATGAGGAAATTAGATAAAGATGAAAATCCTACCCACCTGCATTGCTGTTATCAAAAACCAGTTACCAAACGAGTCTAAGAACTATTCCAAAAACTGTGGAATCCATATCAGTAAGAAAACTTCTGAAATTCAGCCAATCTGCGAAACTTTCAATTTCACAGTTAAAAGTTAACCTATCTGTAACTCCTTCCACTTCTCCATGTTTCTCCAAACCTGAATAAGATCAATTCTTGGCTTTTCTCAGAAAGACAGTGTGTTGCAACACAGCTCTCTCCTATTTAGCAAGCAATTCCCTCGGATATTTGTTTCAGTTGAGTGAAGAACTCTTTCCTTGACACTATATATTTCAAAGCCATTTTCACTTATTTCTATGTGTAGACAGTTACAAGAATGTTAAATGCAAACTTAACCCTGATGCCAGGGATTTGGAGGCAAACTGGATGTCTATGACTGTGTAAGTGAGTAGCTTAAAATTACTTAACGGGTTTTAAGTACTGCACACAGTATATAGTAAAAAGCAAAACTCAGAAACAACGGTTTTGATGTACAGATAGCAACATATAAGTCTTAAAATCATAGTACATGGTGAAAAAGTAAGAAATAGGATGAGGTACATACACAAATATAACACAATCGCATTTATCCAGTTAAAAATACAGGACAACTAAATGATATACATGTTGCAAGAGCATATAGAAACAAAAGGTGCACTTTAGAATATTTGCTTCTTACAATGAGGAATGATAAGGAAATAAAGTAGAGTGTGGTAAAATAACAAAGTATCAAGTATAAAATATAGTATCAAGAGAAACTTGAGGGAAGAAGAGAGAAGAGGAGAGCAGAGAGCCTAGAGGAGGGAAGGGGAAGAAATTGTTACGAAAGGGAAGAGAGGCCAGACAGAGAAAACAAGAGGAAGGGAAGAAAAGGGGAAGTAGGGAGAAGAATATCTTTTTCTAGAACATTGGTGCTACCATGTTGTTAGGAATTGAGGAGTGTGATTAACCTAACCTTCCGCACCTGGAATCTGAAACATGAAAAAAAGAGTTTCAGACATTTAATGAAATAATGATAGCATTATGTATGAATTATAACCAATTTTTTATAAAACTGTTTTTAAAATGTATGTTCTAAAACTCAGATGAGCTGTATTCTCTGGTTTCTATGATGTCTGGATATAGAAAAATGTTCTCAATGGTCTATGAAATTGGTGAAATATCTTCTCCCTTATAAGCATGCAACCCCATCTTTATTAAGAGCTTTGACTATAAAGCACTTTTCATAAAATGATTACACTTTCGGTAGTAAAGCAAAAATAATTTTTTTGAAAGGCAATTAATTAAAGAAAATGAGAAATGATCCTTAAAATATCTACTAATGTGTTCCACTATAATATCCATCTATTCATGTATTCACTTTTTTTTGCATATTTTGCTCATACAATGGCCTCTTTGTCTTTAATTTCTTTCATTTTACTTTTCTGAGGTACATCCATACTTTTAAATAATGTATTACATTACTACAATTTTGAAAGCCAAGACATAAATATAAAAATTAAATAAAATAAAGTCTTAATCTTCATCTTTTATTAAAACTATTCTTTATGTCTTGCCTCAAATTATGTGTCTATCTAAGTGTAGATTGCAATTTTATGTGTAGGCTTTTTAAAATAAATTCATGTTTTAGTTTAAAGTAGTCATCATGAAAAGCTTGTGCTTATTCAAATAGTCATACCATCATCTAAATCATTTTTGGATATGCTTCTTTCGAAATTGTTTTATACACTGAATATGTATACAATTTCTGTATTAATTTAGTTTTCCATATCTTATTTTTTAAACAAAAAATATATACATATTATGCAGATTTGATCACTTCCCATGTCACAGAATGAATAATTTTCACCTGCTTCCTCAAATCAAATCCACTTATAAATAATGCAAATTTAATCTTAGTGATTCAAAAATCTGATGATTATCCCACAGGCTTTATAAAGAAATAAGCTAACCAACAAAACGTCCATGACCTCCTACAAGTGTCTGAATGATTTCCTTCTATTTCTTCCTATCTGAATGATACACTTATGGTGCAACAGCAAACAAACAGACAAAACAGAGCAACAATAATTTCTTAAAATCACACATCATAGTGTAAAAATTTTGGCTCCACTTTAGTAAATCTAAAAATCTTTCTTTGCTAAATTACACCAAAAATAATGGTAATTAAGACTTGTAACTTGTTGGCAGAGGTTTTTTTTGTTTTTTTTTAAGACTTTAAACTATTCTAAAAAAGACTACAGTCTAATTCTTTCAATAGTTTTAAAAACTTAAAAATATAGACATGGTTAAATTTAACTTTTTTGTCTGGTTCCAGTTCACAAAAGCGAATGTTGTCAAGGAATTGGTGGTGGTTGTAGAATTCAGGTTTACATACATCAGTTTTGGGTTACAGGCTGTCTGCATCAGCAAGATGTACCCTATTACTCTCGATTTTTTTTACTCTAAATGAAGAAAGGCACAAGGAGATTCTTAAAGATCTTTTTCCTTGCCACTATCCCTAGGCAAGGAGAAGGAATTAACCTTGTATGCATATGCTTTTAGTCTCTGCATTTAATTTTAAGCCTGAAACCAGGCAACTCAAGTTGTATGACTAATGTAGAACAGAAGAGGGCAGTATTTACTCATGCCTGAATCCTCTCTGGGCACAGAAAGTTTTAAGTTTGGAGGGTTCCCTGAGGCAGAAATGTGTGACATATGCCCTATATTTGCATCGTTTGGGTTAAATTCATATTATCTAAATTGGCTTCCTTAAAGGGACAAAAATATTGACCTGATTTTAGTCATTTTTCTTCTTTATAGAAGCAATGCATGGCACCAAAAAAAATAGCCGTAGTGAATAGTGGGGGAGTAAATCGAAGCTCAGAACACGGCTATTTTTTTAAATTTCAGTTTAAATTTATCTCATTTACTTATTTTTTTATATCTATTCTTCCCCAAGATTAAAAACAAAACAAAACTCCATTAGGATTCATTTGGCTACAAGATATCAAGGGGAAAATACTTCAACGGGGAACAAAATTGTAAACTAACTTTCCAACAGGAAACGTTCTCCCTCTTTTCAAAGGACAGACATTGTTATTGTTGTTGAAACCCTAAGGTTTGGACTACTGACACCTGGAATCCAGTTGGGAAGGAAAACACACTATAACAAACACTGAGTCCCCTGGCATTTCCTATAGGAAGTCCCAAGTGTGGTTGGTACCCAGGCCTCGGTGCGAGAGGGGCAAGAGGGTGCAGGTCTGGGGCTCAGATTGAGGTGGACTTCAGGGAGCCCGCTGTGTAGACCGAGGAGGGAAGGGAGGATCTGGTTCGGATTCTGTCACATAGCACAGAATATCTCTCCCTCGCACAGAAAGAGAAGGGGCAGGAAACGGTTAAAGTAAATCTGTGCTGTGCATTCCCAGACAGGCTTTGCTTAATCCTTCCTCCCCGCTTTAACAGACCCTCACCCCCCGCCTTTCTTTTATTTCTCTCGACCCCTTACCCCTGAGTTATTACTAGCATAACAACCTAACAGTCTCCCCCCAAACCTTGCCACTAAGCTTATTTATCTGCAAACCTGACCCCACCTCCATTTATTCTGCGGCAGCCTTTTGCTGTTATTGCTCTGACGCTGGCCAAGATTTGACCAAAAAGAAAAAAAGGGGGGAATCACCCCCCTTCTTAGCGCCTCCGCCTCGCTGGGCTCCCACACTAGGCCGCCTACAGCCCTCCGGGAGGCCGGAGTGATTAGCATCCCGAGAAGCCAGTCGGAGGCCGGCAGAGGCGCGGTAGGAGCGCCAGGAGGGGCTGCTTCGGCGCCCGCCCAATGGGGCTGAGGCGAGGGAGGGGCAGTAGGTGACAGGACCGGGAGCCAGGGGGAGTCCGGGAGAACTAAAGCGCGGGGATCAATGAGTGGCGAGCAAAGTTTCTGAGTCCTGCTCCGGCTCGCGGTCTTCCCTCCCCCCTTGTTTGTGTTTCGGCGACGCGGGTGTGCGTGTGTGCGCGCGTGGTGTGTGTGTGTGTGTGCGCGCAGCGGCGGAGGGGCGGGGAGAGTGAGCGGGACCCGGCGGAGGGTGAGAGCGGCTGCTGAGCTCTAGCTCCTCAGCGGTACAACCTTCAGCCCCGGCAGGCGAGGAGGAGCGCGCTGACAGGCGGCGCCCGGAGCTGAGGAGGGCGCCACCACCGCCCAGCGCCGACTAACCCGCCTCCACCGCCTCCAGAGAAGGAGCAAGAGCGACTAAGCACCCCTGAGCCCCAAACAAAAAGCCTTGTGGATTACAAAGTGAAACTGACACGGGACAATAAAAGCAAAGACAACCAGGGCAGGCGCGAGGCGCGCTCCAGTGGGCTTCTGACTGCGGCCGCCAGAGAACCATCCCCGTGGCATGGTGAGGGGAGGGGACTCAGGGACCGGGCACTTCTGTCTGACCCCCCGCGAGGCCGAGAAGAAAGCGGGACCTGAGCACGATTTGGATGTACAAATAATGGTTCTGCAGGCGCCCTGGCATAGGTGAAAAATGCACAGGAGCCTTGGCCTGTGCCGGACCACGGGCTCGAAGCCGCAGCAGGCGCGGCGGCGGCGGCGGCGCTTGCTGGAGGGGAAGGGACAGAGCTGAGCGCTCCCGGTTCCGGAGCCAGAACGCGAACCGGAGCGCTTGGAACGCAGTTCTCGGAGTGCCTGCGCGCAGACGCCGCTGCTTGGGCCTCGGCGGCCACTTCTGGAGCCCTGTTGGAGGCGCGTTGCAGTCTTGTTCTTGAAGAGTGGGGACTTGAGGAAATCCCTCGTCTCTAGGTTTTGAGAAAGGAATTCGATTCTCCCGGCTCCCCACCGTCCCCTGTCCAGAGCGCGGTTGTGCTTTACGTCGCTACCGATGTTTGCTCTTCCCTGTTCGACTTCTCTGCTGTGGGTAAGTTACAAAGTTTCTGAAGACAATTATTTGCAATGATTCCTCACATACCTTAAATATATGCAACCTCTTCCAACTCTCATCCACCCGGGCAAGAACGTTCAGACTCCCTGGATTCAAAAACAGAGTAAACAGGGGGAAAATATAAGAGCTTTGAGAAACTTCTCTGGGAACTCGACTCATAGGAGTGCCCCGCGGAATGCCCTGCCGTTTTTCTCGACGGCATCGCTGTTGCACTATGCGTCCCACTGGCTACCTGAAGCTTTTTGCTGATGCAACTTGCTTTTGCTGGACTGGTGATTCTTTGAAATAGCTGAGGTCTGAGATCGAGCTGTGGGCTGCATCTTTGCTGGCGCTACTTGATCTCTGTAAAATACCTTTCCGTTTGCTTCACACCCCCTCCTTCTCTTCACTCCGTTCCCGGGAGCCAGGACCATGGACTTAGCTGCAGACAGGGCTCCTGGCCGTCCGGGGCTCCCGCTGCACTCTCAATCAGCATCTCATCTCCTGCGAGTGTTTTGGCTGCTATCATTGCTCCCGGGGCCGGCCTGGGTCCGCGGGGCCGAGCAGCGCCAGGTGTTCCAAGTGCTGGAAGAGCAGCCTCCAGGCACTCTGGTGGGCACCATCCAGACGCGCCCTGGCTTCACCTACCGGCTCAGCGAAAGCCACGCCCTGTTTGCCATAAACAGTAGCACCGGAGCCCTGTACACCACCGCCACCATCGACCGTGAGAGCCTGCCCAGCGATGTGATCAACCTGGTGGTCCTTTCCAGCGCACCCACCTATCCCACTGAAGTGCGAGTGCTGGTGCGGGACCTCAATGATAATGCCCCGGTCTTCCCGGACCCCTCGATCGTAGTCACTTTCAAGGAAGACAGCAGCAGTGGGCGCCAAGTCATCTTGGACACAGCCACCGACTCGGACATCGGCTCGAACGGCGTTGATCACCGTTCCTATCGCATCATCCGGGGCAACGAGGCGGGCCGCTTCCGCCTGGACATCACCCTGAACCCCAGCGGCGAGGGCGCGTTCTTGCATCTGGTGTCCAAGGGCGGACTGGACCGCGAGGTCACGCCGCAGTACCAGCTCTTGGTTGAGGTTGAGGACAAGGGTGAGCCGAAGCGGCGGGGCTACCTTCAGGTAAATGTGACTGTGCAAGATATTAACGACAACCCCCCGGTTTTTGGCAGTTCCCACTACCAGGCGGGGGTGCCTGAGGACGCGGTTGTGGGCTCCAGCGTCCTCCAGGTGGCGGCGGCGGACGCAGACGAGGGCACCAACGCGGACATCCGCTACCGGCTGCAGGACGAAGGGACCCCCTTCCAAATGGACCCTGACACCGGGCTTATCACAGTGCGGGAGCCCCTGGACTTCGAAGCCCGGCGTCAGTACTCGCTTACGCTGCAGGCGATGGACCGAGGCGTGCCTTCCCTCACTGGGCGCGCCGAGGCGCTGATTCAGCTGCTGGACGTGAACGACAACGACCCTGTAGTGAAGTTCCGCTACTTCCCTGCCACCTCGCGCTACGCCTCGGTAGATGAGAACGCTCAAGTGGGCACCGTGGTGGCCCTGCTCACCGTGACTGACGCAGATTCTCCCGCGGCCAACGGGAACATCTCGGTGCAGATTCTTGGGGGCAATGAGCAGCGCCACTTTGAAGTGCAGAGCAGCAAAGTGCCAAACCTGAGCCTCATCAAAGTGGCCAGCGCCTTGGATCGGGAGCGCATCCCTTCTTACAACCTCACGGTTTCCGTCTCGGATAACTACGGTGCGCCCCCTGCCGCAGAGGTCCAGGCGCGCTCTTCTGTGGCAAGTCTGGTCATTTTTGTCAATGACATCAATGACCATCCTCCTGTCTTTGCACAGCAAGTGTACAGAGTGAACCTGAGTGAGGAGGCGCCTCCGGGAAGCTATGTGTGTGGGGTATCTGCCACTGACGGTGACTCTGGTCTCAATGCTAATCTGCGTTACAGCATCGTCTCTGGCAATGGACTAGGATGGTTCCATATCAGTGAACATAGCGGCCTCGTGACCACTGGGGCTGCCGGGGGCCTAAACCGTGAACTTGCTTCCCAGATTGTACTGAATATAAGTGCCCGGGACCAGGGAGTTCACCCAAAGTTCTCCTATGCTCAGCTTGTAGTGACTGTCCTAGATGTGAATGATGAGAAGCCAGTATTTAGCCAGCCAGAAGGGTATGATGTGTCTGTGGTTGAGAATGCCCCAACAGGGACAGAACTACTGATACTCAGGGCAACTGACAGGGACCTGGGTGACAACGGAACAGTACGCTTCTCCCTACAAGAGGCTGAGACAGACCAGAGGTCCTTCCGTCTGGATCCTGGGTCTGGGAGATTGAGTACTGTTTCCTCCTTGGACAGAGAGGAACAAGCCTTCTACTCTCTGTGGGTTGTGGCCACAGATCTGGGCTCCCCTCCCCAGTCATCAATGGTTCGCATAAATGTGAGTCTTCTGGATATCAATGACAACAGCCCTGTGTTCTACCCTGTCCAATATTTTGCTCATATTCAAGAGAATGAGCCGGGAGGTAGCTATATCACCACAGTGTCTGCCACTGACCCAGACTTGGGTCCCAATGGAACTGTCAAATATAGTATATCAGCTGGAGACAGGTCTCGGTTTCAGGTCAATGCTCAGAGTGGGGTTATTTCTACAAGAATGGCCCTAGACAGAGAAGAAAAAACAGCTTACCAGTTGCAAATAGTGGCTACTGATGGTGGTAATTTGCAGTCTCCCAACCAGGCGATAGTAACCATCACTGTACTGGATACACAAGACAACCCACCTGTATTCAGCCAGGCTGCCTACAGCTTTGTGGTTTTTGAGAATGTGGCTCTGGGATATCAAGTGGGTAGTGTGTCTGCTTCCACCATGGATCTCAATTCCAACATCAGTTATCTCATTACTACTGGGGATCAGAAAGGTATGTTTGCTATCAACCAGGTCACTGGCCAGCTTTCCACAGCAAGTGTGATTGACAGAGAAGAGCAATCCTTTTATCAGCTGAAAGTGGTGGCCAGTGGGGGCACAGTGACTGGAGATACTGTGGTTAATATAACAGTTAAGGATTTGAATGACAACTCTCCCCATTTCCTTCAAGCAGTAGAGAGTGTAAATGTGGTAGAGAATTGGCAGGCAGGGCATAGCATTTTTCAAGCCAAAGCTGTGGACCCCGATGAGGGTGTCAATGGCATGGTGCTCTATAGTCTGAAGCAAAATTCCAAGAACTTGTTTGCTATCAATGAAAAGAATGGTAACATTAGTCTATTAGGGCCCTTGGATGTTCATGCTGGCTCCTACCAAATAGAGATCTTGGCATCTGATATGGGTGTTCCACAACTCTCCTCTAGCCTCATCTTAACAGTTTATGTCCATGACGTAAATGATAATTCACCAGTGTTTGATCAACTTTCTTATGAGGTCACCCTTTCTGAGTCAGAACCTGTGAATTCTCGATTCTTTAAAGTACAAGCTTCTGATAAGGATTCAGGAGCAAATGGTGAAATTGCATATACCATTGCTGAAGGAAACACAGGGGATGCTTTTGGCATATTCCCAGATGGTCAATTGTATATAAAAAGTGATCTGGATCGTGAACTTCAAGACAGATATGTTTTACTAGTTGTTGCTTTTGACAGAGCAGTGGAACCCCTTAGTGCTACTGTGAATGTTACTGTAATTTTAGAAGATGTAAATGATAACAGACCTCTTTTTAACAGTACCAATTACACATTTTACTTTGAAGAGGAACAGAAAGCTGGCTCATTTGTGGGCAAAGTAAGTGCTGTAGATAAAGACTTTGGGCCAAATGGAGAAGTAAGGTATGCTTTTGAAATGGTGCAGCCGGATTTTGAGTTGCATGCTATCAGTGGGGAAATTACAAATACTCGTCAGTTTGACAGGGAGTCTCTTATGAGGCAGAGAGGGACTGCAGTGTTTAGCTTTACAGTCATAGCAACAGATCAGGGGCTCCCTCAGCCTCTCGAGGATCAGGCCACTGTACATGTTTACATGAAGGATATAAATGATAATGCTCCCAGATTTTTAAAAGACTTTTACCAAGCTACAATCTCAGAATCAGCAGCCAACCTGACACAAGTTTTGAGAGTATCTGCTTCAGATGTTGATGAAGGTAATAATGGACTTATTCATTACTCTATAATAAAAGGAAATGAAGAAAGACAGTTTTCTATAGACAACTCCTCTGGTCAGGTAGCACTAATTGGCAAATTAGACTATGAGGCAACACCTGCCTACTCCCTTGTAATTCAAGCAGTGGATTCAGGGACCATCTCCCTCAATTCAACTTGTACCTTAAATATTGATATTTTAGATGAAAATGACAATACTCCTTCTTTCCCCAAATCAACACTCTTTGTTGATGTTTTGGAAAACATGAGAATTGGTGAACTCGTGTCCTCTGTTACTGCAACTGATTCTGATTCAGGTGACAATGCTGATTTACATTACAGTATTACTGGGACTAACAACCATGGAACTTTTAGCATTAGCCCAAACACTGGGAGTATTTTTCTTGCCAAAAAATTGGACTTTGAAACACAGTCTTTGTATAAACTAAATATAACAGCGAAAGACCAAGGAAGGCCTCCACGTTCATCTACCATGTCAGTGGTTATTCATGTGAGGGACTTTAATGACAATCCTCCCAGCTTTCCTCCTGGAGATATTTTCAAGTCTATTGTTGAGAACATTCCCATTGGTACGTCTGTCATTTCAGTTACTGCACATGACCCTGATGCTGACATCAATGGGCAACTATCCTATACAATCATTCAACAGATGCCAAGAGGCAACCACTTTGGCATAGATGAAGTCAAAGGGACTATATATACTAGTGCTGAAATAGATCGGGAATTTGCTAATCTCTTTGAGTTAACTGTAAAAGCCAATGATCAAGCTGTGCCCATAGAAACCAGACGATATGCTTTGAAAAATGTGACCATTTTGGTTACAGACCTCAATGACAATGTCCCAATGTTTATATCACAAAACGCCCTTGCTGCAGACCCTTCGGCTGTGATTGGTTCTGTTCTGACAACAATTATGGCTGCTGACCCAGATGAAGGTGTGAATGGGGAGGTGGAGTATGAGATCATCAACGGGGACACAGACACCTTCATCGTGGATCGTTATAGCGGAGACTTAAGAGTAGCTTCAGCACTGGTGCCCTCACAGTTGATCTACAATCTTATAGTTTCAGCCACAGACCTTGGCCCTGAAAGAAGGAAATCAACCACTGAACTGACAGTCATTCTTCAGGGCCTTGATGGACCTGTTTTTACTCAACCCAAATATATAACTATTTTGAAGGAAGGAGAACCCATTGGCACCAATGTAATATCAATAGAAGCAGCTAGCCCCAGAGGATCAGAAGCCCCAGTGGAGTATTATATTGTCTCAGTTCGTTGTGAAGAAAAGACTGTCGGCCGCCTCTTTACCATTGGACGACTCACTGGCGTAATTCAGACCGCAGCCATTCTGGACCGGGAGCAAGGAGCATGTCTTTACCTGGTGGATGTTTATGCCATAGAAAAATCAACTGCTTTTCCCAGAACACAGAAAGCAGAGGTAATGGTTTTGTAGTCATTATTATTTGTTGATGTTCTTCTTAGAAAGATCTGTCTTTGTATAGCCACTTTCTATAATAATTTATCTTTATTTTTCATTATTAATTTTACAAACAGGAAGATATAAAATGTTCTGTTACAAAGACTAACAAAAATGATATAAATTTAGCTTTAATTATGGTTAAAACTAATGAATTAATAAACTTTTCTTTTCCCTTTCCATTTTACCTCATAGCAATCAAATGTATAAGGCTAAGAAGAAATCTTTTGTCATTCCAGAAAGGGAAAAAAATCTATTTATCTAAGCTAAATCACTGAACTAACTTAAATACATCTTCTTTTAGTAAAGAAGTCTATTAGAAGATGGGCATTCTTAGAATTAGAAATCCTTATTCCAAGATGAGCTTGGAGGAAGTCAGCATTATGCCATAACTTTTTAGGGGAGTGGCAATGGAGGCCAGACTGACAGTTACATCAGGACAGGATTAACTTTCACATCCTCAGCAGTCTTGGCAGTTTCTTTATAGACAGTGACTAATTTTCATGTGCTCAGCCAAGTTTTGGAAGATTCCTGATTTCTTTTGCCTTCGCATTTTAGAGACTATCTTCTGATTTAGAATAATCATTTCTCTTCCTGCTTAAAGTAAAGCATGTGATGTGCTGGAAAGATCAGACAAAAAAGGCTGTTTCTTCAGAAAAACTGTTGTTCAATACAAGGCAGAGGTATACGTTGTTCTGTCTGCTGGTGGGTAAGAAACTAGCGTTTCACAGCAGAAGGCAAAAGATTTCTGAGCTTAGCCTTCCCTGGGGGTTGTTTTAGGCTGCTACCTCCATGTTTCATTGATTTGTTTTTAATTGAACTACATCTAATGTTTTGATAATCAACTAGAAATGATATAGCTATCCTGTGGAAAAGTCTTGTTTGCTGTTTTCTAAGTTTATTCTCTCCCTCCCCGCTTCCCTCAAAGACATTCTAGTGTCAATCAGCCAAAAACACAAAATATCAAATGTGGTTTGTGATACTTGGCAATAACCCAAATACAACATGCTAGCGAAATTGAAGCTCGTGTGTATGCGTTTTTGCTTTCTTTTCTCTTTTGGTGAGGTGGAGATTTTCTTTATTTAAAAATACCATTTATTATCATTATTCTTTTGTATTTTCTGTGGTTTTATTTTCATAATATCTACCTGTATCTGTTCTGTGGTTGGAGTAGCATATTCAAGGCATAAAAGACGTTAGAGAAATAATTAAAGATGCAATTCTTAATAGATAATATATAAGAATAGATAAATTCTTAGAGATATAATTCTAAGTGGAATTTAGTTGTATCTTACATACATAGCTCTGAAAGGATTTCTAGGTCACATATCTTTTTCTGCCTACTATGTTTATACAATATTTTAACATAGGTCTTTTATGTTGAGCTATTTGTTTTAACTGTTCACATGATATGATACGTAATTGTATTTTGATTTGGAGTTATCCCTCTCATAAATCCACCCACTATCTCTACTTTCCTTCTTTGAATTTATTTCTTGAAAATATTGGATTATTTATTAGGTGTCATTTATTTATTTATTAGGTATTGTTGGTACAGTGCAGCACACTTGGTTAGAATACTGTGGACAATGATAATGAATGTTCATTATCATTATTAGAAGATTGGTTATGTCTTGTTTACTCATTAGATATGCAAAGATTGGGTTAGCATAAACAGTTCTACCCCTGAATTAGGCAAGAGAATTAAAAAATGATAATTAGAAATAATTTTGTTACTAATAGGAAATTACCTGTCTATTACCTTTTTATAATTCAGTAACACCAATATGAAAAGTTACTATTCATATTTACTATGCACTATTCATTTAAAAATCCAAAGAGCATTTGATATGATGATTTTGTTTTAATTTAAAAAAAAAAGTTTGTCAGGGTATCTTCTGTGAACTCAGTGCTGAAATTGTAAACCAAGTTTGAGTTCCCAAGCTCCAACCACTCCTAAAATTAAAAGCAAATGTGTTTCCCCAAAGAATATTGAAAGCAGTAGCTGAAAGCTAGAATTTCATATTATCATTGGTTGTATCTTTCAAGTATGTACAATAAAGTCCTCTTTTCTTCTGATTAAGCATGCAATTTATTGCAATTCAGCAAAAAAGAAGTTAGAAGTTTCCCCTGGTCATCAGAGGTGATATTTTTAATTGTTTATATGCAAGTGCAGACTTTGTCCAATGTACTTTAAAAAATTTATTCATGTACACTGATAAGTGTCTGTGTTGCTTACTCAGGTTTCTGGCCAGAGTCCTGGCTGATCACATTCCATGGCAAACTGAAGGTCAGCGGGTAAAAGAGAAACGATTTTATCCACATTCTTTTTCTAACTCTGACACTTGGGGTGGTGAGGTAAAGTCTGTGACTGTCATAGTGCTCATGGCAGAGATTTTTCCAGTTGTATACCTTTATTCAAATCTAATGATCTGGCATGAATACGAATGCTTTGAAGGATGGCTTTGGAGTTACAGGCATAAGATTTATTAACCGTTTTATTTATTTTGTCTATATTTTCAGAAGGGTTCACACAGTCTTGATTATGTTAGATTAGCTCACATAACGTTTGTACCATTTTTCTAGGTTCAATAATAACAAAAATAAAGATGTAGTATTTCAATAAGCATTTCTCTTTGAATATGTGTTATATAGAAACGTGCAACTTAGGGACTTGATTGGACCTCCTCATAGGCACAGGCTTTGTTTTATTGATTTTTGTCATTTCATAGCCTATTGTATAATACCCAGTTGATAGTAGGTGTTCTGTGCATGTTTGCTGAAGGCAATGGTAGGAAAGTGAAAACGAGAACATATGTTTTTGTGTCTCAAGAATAAATTAACAGATAAAAGCTGGGGAAATGGACAGAATTAGCAAATCTGATTCTCTTTATTAATTGAAGGAAGAACGTAACCCACTAATTATCTCTGCTCTGCAAATGAACTGAGAATTGTCAGAAAACTAAAAAGGGAAAGAATTTAGATGGGTAGTCTGATGCAGAGCTTAATGCTCCAACATAAGGAAGCAATGTATGTGTTTCCAGGTAGTCACCAGGCCACAGTTCTTAAACTTGATGGTCCTGGGACCCCTTTATGCTCTCAAAATTTGTCAAGGACCCCTAGGAGCTTTTGTGTAGCTATGTCTTATATATTGATATTTAACAGTTTGAATTTTAAAACTGAGAAAATTTTGGAACTACATTAAACATACAACGTTTTATTTTTAAAACTTTATTTTCCAAAATAAAAAACAAATTTAAAAATAGCAACATTATTTTAAATTTGTACAAATCTCTTTAATGTGTAACTTAATAAACAATAGCTGGATTCTCATGTCTTCTTTTTCAGTCTATTGCAACATGTTGTTTTTATGCTTAAAATATGTGAAAAGACGCACACAAATATATTGAGTTGGAAAATGGAGAAATACCTTAATTTGATGTCCTTTCTAGATGATTGCTGATTTTATTATTTATTTATTTATTTATTTTTGGTACTTCACCAGAAGTCTACAATTGGCAGTTTCTTAAAGCTTATTTACAATGTGGAATATGAAACCTCAATAGTGAAGTTTTTATACACTATTACATAAAATCACATTAATCTATCTTGAGTTCTGAATGAGTCATCTGTTCATAACTGGAATTATCAGACACTCATCATTTGGAAAATGTTAGTATCACTGATAAAGAACTCATCATAAAAGCTGTTAAATATATAAACTCTCAATCTCATGGTGAAGAAGTGTTCTAAATTTGAAGTTTTGCTTGAAAGCTCAAATTGTATCATTAGTCACGTATACTGTTGGTTCCTTTCCTTCAAGTATCAGTCTTCATTTCTTCATTACCTCCCCCAGAAAATGTTTCTATAAACTGAAATCTAAGAAAAAAGTTTCTTGACAGAAACTTTTCAAGTAAAAACAGTTCTTTCAAGTAAAAGTAATATTCCACAAATAAAACAGCTCTTTCAGCTCGCAACTCTTATTTCTTTGACCTAGTCACAATACTTAAGCACAGAATAATGGCTTCTGGTACACATTTTGCACTTTGTCACTTAGAATATTAAAAAAATCAAAATTTAAGTCTATCCTTAATAAAAGTAATGATGCTGTTGTTTCTTCAAGAAAATTTCTTTACTTTTTTTTTTTGCAGTTTTTGGTTGGCCAGGGCTAGGTTTGAACCTACCACGTCCACTATATGGGGCTGGCGCCCTACTCCTTGGAGCCACAGGCACCACCCAGAAATTCCTTTACATTTTTAGCGAACCTGACATTTTATTTTTCACTGCGACTGCCTGGCAGTCAACAAGAAAACACTACTCAAATGCTTTAGAGTTTGTGCCCACTTTGATTTGTGCTAAAGCACCAGCAGTTTTACTTACCAATCGTTTGCACTTCTAGTGTTTATTTCAACACAGTGAACAAAGGTGAACAGTATTTTTCATTTTTGTGGAACTATTTTTGATTTCCCAGGGTTCATTAAATAGGTTTCTGGTTGGCCCAGAGGTTCATGCATGTCCACAGTGAGAAAATCATTGGTAGAGGTTCTGAAATCTTGGCAGATGAGTAAATAAAAAAAAGCCTCTGGAAATAACATATTAAAAGTATGTTGAGAATATTAGGTGAATGAACCATGATTCATTAAAAATTAGAAATGAGTTTTAGCACTTGGATAATAAATTAATTTGTTTTCACAATGGGACCATTAAAGTTGTTAAAGTTTCCAAGAGAAATAGAGACATTTGTAAATCAGTTCTCCATACAAAGTTTAGAATTTTTTTTTTCCAAAGGGTTTAGAATCAGGGTAATGCACTTCAGAATAAATGTTTATGTATCTTGTGTATTGTTTACAGGTAGATTTTAGGCAACAGGGCAGGAAATATAAAAATAACATCCTTATAAAATTTATTAACTATTGCTATTATATTGATTATCTTGAGTCACTGGGCTAATTGATAATCCATTTTTAAGGATTTTCTCATTTGAACCTTACAACACTACTTCTAATATCATTACTATTTTATAGCTATGGAAATCTCAGATTCTCAGATGTGTTGAATAACTGCTTAAGTTCACATAGATCGAAAATCACATCCAGACTTCAGAATTTGTATTCGTAATTACTGTTCTCTTCAGCTAGGGTAACCTGTAGTTTTAGTTATGAAAAAGGCTTTTGCTCTCTAGATATGAGTACATGTGTATGCCATCTTACTCACTTTTTTTCACTTCCTTATTTGTTGTGAAGGAACAATAAACACTTTTTTTTTAACATCTTTCAGAAGTGGATTATGTGTTTGATCTAAGGATCAATTTTTGCCTGCTTCAGTTAAGACCGTCAGGGTATCACTTATATTCCTAGGGGTCATTTAGTATTGGAAGCAATGATCTGGATCCCAAATTGAATTGGGAATATGTGGAATGGCTTCAGGAGCAGGGAAGAATGTGAGGAAGGGAGCTGCAGACAAAAGAGCTCAGGGAGATGAGGGTCCTCCTAACCCACGAGGCTATCCAACTTGGAAGCAGTCACCGCATTGGAAGGAGGGGAAAATCTATTTTTTGATTTTCAGATGATAAATCTTCCTCTCCTAAAGAGTAATGATTAGGTTGGAGTGGATGGAGAGTGAAAATTACATTAAAGAGAGAAAAAAAAAAGTCACTGTTTCCTCTGCTTTTGATTTTCAAACTATTTCTTTAAAAAACAACCTGTCATGATTTTTTGACTTGGTTTATCCCAGTGGTCTATTTTTTAATTTATTGAGCAAAATAATGTGAATTAAAAGACTATATAAATTTTCAAGACACACACAAATTTGTATCACAAACAGGATTATTGATGGCCAATTATACTCAGGCTGTATATTTCATGTATTTGTCTTCAGAATATTTGATTTGGTCTCATTGTTTTTGTGATTTCCATAGAAATAATTCATCTTCTGATGAATTTACACTATATTTCTTTTTTGCATTTATTAAAACCCTAATAATTTTAATTGTCTATTTTTCCATTAGAATTTGAGGCAACTACTCTAGGAATAGTTTTGAGAAATACTTATGTAGTTAAAATTTTGTGGAATTGATTTTTCATTGCATTGTCTGTAGCTTGCTCTTTGTCATAATTAGAATGAAAAACAGCCTAAGAACCTCATTAGCTGTGAGCGATTGTTGCATTAGTGACTACAGAGAGCTGCATGGGCCTGGACGTGAGTTTTCTATTTCAAGAATTAATAAATCTAAGGCTCAGTCCTTTGTAATACTCATAAAAGTAGTCAGTAATATGAATTATGAGCTTATAAGTAGAAATAGAATATAAAATAACTAGCAAATGGTATGGGTCAAGATGAATATCAAGTATTCAGATATAGACTATGGTAAATGTTTTCTTTTTTCTCTGTAAGAATATTTATTTTTTAATTTATTTCATATTGAGGTAAAATCTGCACTTATAATTTAGCATCTTTACCATTTTAAGTGTATTGTTCAATGGTAATTTATATTCTTTTTTCCCCCCAGTCCCCTTTCCCTTCCCCACCCTTTGGTAACTTCCAGTCTACTCTCTCCCTTCATGATTTTCGCTTTGTCAGCTACCACATGTTAGTGAGAACACGTAATATTTTTTCACTTAACGTAATTGCCTCAAGTTCCATCCGTGCTGCTGCAAGTGATAGGATTCCATTCTTTGGATGGCTGAATAATATTTCATTGTGTATGTATATCACCTTTTCCTTATGCATTCACCTGTTGATAGACACTTAGTTTGATTCCATGTTTTACCTATTGTGAACAGTACTTCAATGAACATGAGACTACAGGTAGCTCTTTGATGTATTGATTTCTTTTCTTTTGGTTATATACCTGCTAGTGGAACTGCTGGATCATATGATAGTTCTAGTTTTAGTTTTTTGAGGAACCACCATGCTGTTCTCCATTGTGGTCGTGCTAATTGACATTCCCCCCAGCCACATATGAAGGCTCCCCCTTCTGGACACCCTCACCAGCATCTGCTATTGCCTGTCTTTTTGATGCAAACCATATTAACTAGGGTGAGAGAATATGTTACTATGTTTTTTGTCTGCATTTCTCTGATGATTAACAATGGAGATCATTTTTTTCATATACTTATTGGCCATTCATGTGTCTTCTTTTGAGAAATGTCTGTTCAGATCTTTTGACCATTTTTAATCACATTTTTCTTTTGCTATTATGTTGCTTGAGCTCCTTCATTATTTTGATTATTCGTTCCCTTGTCAGATGGATGGTTTTAAAATATTTTCTTCCATTCTGTGGCTTGTCTCTTTACTTTATTGATCTTTTTCTTTGCTGTATAGAATCTTTTTATTTTAATGTAATGTTAATTATCTATTTTCACTTTGATTGTCTGTGCACCAAAAATCTCTGTTCTTACAAAATTATCCTTGCCCAAACCATTGTTCAGGCATTTTTCCAATGTTATCCTCTAGTAGTTTCATAGTTTTGTGTCTTAGATTTAAATCATTAATCTATTTGATTTGATTTTTGCATTTTTTTTTTTTAGAGACAGAGTCTCACTTTATTGCCCTCGGTAGAGTGCTGTGGTGTCACAGCTCATAGCAACCTCCAGCTCTTGGGCTTAGGTGATTCTCTTGCCTCAGCCTCCTGAGCAGCTGGGACTACAGGCGCCCGCCACAATGCCCGGCTATTTTTTTGTTGCAGTTTCGCCTGGCCAGGTTTGAACCCACCACCCTTGGTATATGGGGCTGGCGTCCTGCTCACGGAGCCACAGGTGCCGCCCTTGATTTGATTTTTGTGTATAGTTAGAAAGAGGGATCTAGTTTAATTCTTCTGCTTATAATTATCTAGTTTTCCCAACACCATTTATTGAAAAGACTATCCTTTCCTTATTGTATGTGCTTGGTGCCTTTGTCAAAGATGAGTTGGTTGTAAATGGGTGGATGCATATTGAGGTTCTCCATTCTGTTCCATTGTTCTGTGTGTCTGCTTTTTTGCCAGTGTTTTGGTTACTACAGCCATGTAGTAAATTTTAATGTCAGGTAATGTGATGGCTCCAGCTTTGTTCTTTTTGCTCAGGATAGCTTTGGCTATCTAGGGTCTTTTACGGTTCTAAATAAACTTTAGGAATGTATTTCTATTTCTTTGTAAAATATCACTGGAATTTTGACAGGAATTACATGGACTTTATAAATTGCTTTGGTGATATTGTTATTTTGACAATATTAATTCTTCTAATCTGTGAACATGGAATTTCTTTCATTTATTGTGTCTTTTTCTATTTCTTTCATCAGAGTTTTATAGTTTTTCCTGATATAGATCTTTCACTTATTTGGTTATATTGATTCTTAGATATTTTAACTTTTTTGTAGAAAATGGTAGTTGTTTTCTAATGTTTTCAGACTTTAAATAGTCTATGACATGAGTAGCCAATTTTAATGGTATGTTGAAAAGAAGGAGAAAGTATAGGGAATGCTGAACAGTGGAAAATTAAAAAAAAAATTAGACCAATGTTGAATGAATATGAATAAAATACGCATGTATCATTATATATTAGAACATATACACCCATCTTACAAAGACTATTTGCTTATCCCTGATGTTAATGTCCTGAGACAATATTGGAAAATAAAGCCACAAAGATAAAACACAGTTAGTTACAACACAATCTTCTTTCGTTTCCAGACATATATGCATACTTAAGAAACAATCAGCAAGTAACGTTAAGGTTTTGAAGAAATGTTGAAAGACACTACAAACATGCTTTTCTCCTGGCATCACAGACATTTTGTGGTTTTGAGGAAATGTTGAAAGATGTTTACAAACATGTTTCACTGCCGGCGCTTGGGAGCAAATGGTATTGTTGATGGTTATTTATTAAAGATCATTTGACATTTTTCTAAAGCTTTTTAACATTCATAGATTCTAAAGTATACATTTATAAAGTGCTTACATTATTGTTAGACACTGGTCAGCACTAGGCATTGTCTGGCCTTTGCAATAGTTCTGGAAGCAGGTATGACATAGCGTTATTTGACAAATGAGAATACTAAGGCTCATGGAGGTTGTTTATGGAGACGGGTAGCAGGATGTAAACCTAGCAGTCTGACTCCGGAGTCTGTGTGTTTAGTCTTAACACAGCTTATTATAAGATTAATTTACAGCTTCTGTACTCTTGTAAGTATGTTAGTTTTATTATGTAAATGTGTTCTCAGACTTAGGCATTTTTCTCTTACTAGCCTTTGAAGAAATTCTGATGAAGTACAATTTAGGTAAATGACCCTGTAGGTGGATTACTTTAGGTTACTATCAATCTTCATTTAGACTAAACTTGAATACACGGGCCTTTGATTTGTACTTTCTTCACTTGTATTTCTTAAACCTGAGGCAGGAATATATTTCTCTTCTTTCAATTACTGACCCAAATATTTTCTTCTCATTTCACCAAAACTTCTTTAAAGAGAGGCCTATCCTTGTCTTCTTTCTTCTAATTATCTCCTAAATCCACTCCCATCAGGGTTGGCTCCTGCTATTCCTGTGAAATTGCTTCCACCAAGGTTGCCGTGATAGGCGCCCAGTGAGACCGATGGTCATTTCTCAGTACTCACAGTATCTACCTCCAGAGGAGCCCTCCACCTAGTTGTTCTCACTTGCTTTGAAATGCTTTCTTTTTATTTTGCTTCCAAGTCATCATGTCCTGTGACCTTTTATCTTTTTTATTATTTCTTGGAGCCAATTCCTTTTCAGTCTCCTTTACCAGGATATTTGTGTCTCTTGAAACTCTAAAGGTTGGAACATCCTTAGAATCAGTTCTTAAAATTCTTCTGTTTTCAATCTGCACTCATTCCCTTGAGCATCTAAGTCTCAAACATTAAATAACATTAACACTGACTTGAAAATTTCATCTCCAGCCCATCTATCTCTCCCAAATTCTATATTCAGGTAAGCAACTACATATTCATTACTTGATTGGCTTTCTAATCAATATTTTACTTAACTGATAACTACTTTACCAAAGTTATTCTTATGCTAAGTAATAATCCTTTAACTGACCATTTGGAAGCAGTTAATCCTCTTAAGGGAGTAGCCTGGAAAATCCCACCAGGATTTTTCCTTTCTAACTCACAAAAGACTTTAAACTTGCCTTCACAAAATGGGAGACTGATTGACCTTACCAGGGCGCAGATGACTGTGCCCCTACATTTCCCCCTTTCTAATTAACGTTAATACAGCAAAGCTTGTACACACTCTTTTAAGCCAAGAATATCCTGTTTGGATATAAACAACAATGGAAAAAACCCACAAAGGCGCTGGGTTGTCTGTTCTGCTTGCCCTCTTCCCTATAAGATTTACTGAAAGTAAATTGAAGTAGGGAATAAAGTGCAACAGCCCACTGTCCCATGTATGTGAATTAGTCCCCAGCTTCGACTTGGCGGGGTCCCCCGGCACATTCTTTCCTTTAAGATGTAGCTGCCCGCGTTTTTCAGCAAAGCTGCTTTTGTGAGCTGGGGGAGAAAATCCGCCCAAACTCACGTCTAGCCAAGTACCAAGAATGTTCCTTTTCAGGGCCTCATACCTCAAGGAACACAAATGAGACTAATTCACTTTACAAGGGCACTGATGACTGTGCCCCTACAATTTTAAGTTAACAGTTGCAAATATGAGCTTTCGATATCCTCTCAAATGAAAACTTGCTTCCTGTTCAGTTGTCTTCCCAGCTGATGGCAATTGAAACCTTCTGATTGTTCAGGTGAAACATGTTAGAGTTGTCTTTGATTCCTTACTTTCTTTCTCACCCAATATTCAGTCTGTCCGTTAATCCCGTTTGCTCAATGTCCTGTTAGGAATTGGGCCACACAGCAGCCAGAGGTGAGCAACAGGCGAAGGAGCGAGGCTTCGTCTGTATAATACACATCTACAGTCACTCCCCATCACTCCTGTCACCCCCTGAACTCCACCTCCAGTACATCAGTGGAAGCGATAGATTCTCATAGTCCAAATTCTACCATAAACTGCATGTGCAGGGAATCTAGGTTGGATGCTCCTTGTGAGAATCTAATGCATGGGGGAGCTGAGGACATAAGCAACACACTTTAGGTGTCACTGTCTCCCATCACCCCCAGATAGGACTGCCTAGTTGCAGGAAAACAAGCTCAGGAATCCCTCTGATTCTGCATTAGGGTGAGATATATATTTATTTCCTTACGTATTATAATGTAATAATAATAGAAATAGAGAGCACAAGACATCTAATCTGTTTGGATCATCTTTGCTACCCCAAAATTGGGTTTCCATGAAACTGGTCCCTGGTCCCGAAAGTTTGGGGTCTGCTCCTTTAAAATACACCTAGAAGCTAATTGTCTCTCCTCGTGTCCATTGTTAGAACCACTTTGCTCTAAGACACTGTCATCCTTCTCTTGGATTACTGATGTCATCTTCTTACTGATCTCTGACATCCATTCCTGTTCTCCCCGTTGCTCACTCTGCTTTAGCTACCCTGGCTTCTTGCTTTTCTTAGAACTTACCAAACACACATAGGTGTTAGGGGTCTTGCTCTCGGCTCTTGCATCTGCATAGAACTTTCTTTCCTCCAGACATCCGTTTGTAAACTTGACTCTCCATACTTCAAGTATTTGCTACTATCTCACATTCTCAATGAGACTTAACTTCCTTTCCTGAGTTGCTACTGTGACCACCCCCTGATGCTGTCTGATCTCCATGGCCTTGCAGGGGTTTTTCATGTCCCCACTCCCTCACATTTACTAGCCTCCTTCACCAGCTTCTGCTTATCTCCCACATTTTAAATGTTGGAATGCCCTGGAATTTTTTCTCTTTTTAACTTACTCTATTGCATTGAAAATCTCGACCAATTTCATTACTTTAAATATAATAGAAACACTACATATATATATATATATATACATATATATATGCAATTGTAATGTAATTTCCTGATCTATAATGTTGATTATGTTTTATCTGTCTTCCTTGTACTAGAATGAATTTCCACAGGGCAGGTATATTTATCTGCTATGTTCACCCATGTATGTCAAGAGCCTAGAGCATTACTTAGAACATACTAGGCACACAATATGTTCCTACTGAATAATGAAATAAATGAAGAACTGCCATCTCTGCTTCTGTCCTTGCTCCCTTGAGTTTAGTCTAGTAGCTGGGGTGAGAGCAATCTTGTAGATCCTTTCATTTACTCAAAGGCTTCCCGTTTCACTTATAGTAAAAGTCACATCCTTAGAGTGACCCAGAAGGCCTCGACGACTGCCCTTGTTGGTACTGTCCAGACCGCCTTCTGCTGGCTCTCCCTCGCTGAGCTTGCTCAGCAACAGTAACAAGGGCCTCAGGCCCCCGCCTCAGGAGCGCCTCCCCAGGGTCTTAGTGCCAGCTCTGGCCCAGACCAGCTCGCTCTATCTTTTCCCTCGCATCTTTTCTCCAAGTTGCTTTGCAAAGTCCTCCTTCCCTCCAGTCTCTTCCCCAGTCGCTTTCCTTCTTTTTTGTTTCTTCTCAGGCCTTATCACCACCTGACATACCACATATGTTACTTCTTTACTTAGTTTATGGCATGTCTTTGGTCCAGAATAGATGTTCCCTGAAGAGAAAGGTTTTCATCTGTTTCCTCTGTATGCACAGCACCTACGACAGGACTGACTCAATGCAGCTGCTCTGTAAATCACCAGTGAACTGAGGAATTGCTCTGCTAATGCTCCAAATGTGCTGCTCACCCTCCAGAAGCTCCATCAGTGATGAGTGCTGAAGTGAAGATGTCATTTTTCATCTCTCTAGCTAAGTCTCTGGAACCTCTTCTGAAATTAGTGAAGCTAGCTAATTGGCAAGGACTGATTTTCCTGAATCAAGAGAGAATGTCTATGTGCCTTTACTGGCTAATAGCCCTGTAATCCAGTTTTCAAAAATCTTTATAGTGTCTTTCTTTTTTTTTGAGACAGGGTCTCAAGCTGTAGCCCTGGGTAGAGTGCTCTGGCATCACAGCTCACAGCAACCTTAAATTCTTGGGCCTAAGCGATTCTCTTGCTTCAGCCTCCCAAGTAGCTGGGATTACAGGCACCCACCACAACACTGGTCTATTTTTTTGGTTGCAGTTGTCATTGTTCTTTTAGCTGGCCTGGGCCAAGTTGGAACCCATCAGCCCCAGTGCATGTGACTGGTGAGGTGAAACCACTAATGCTTATTTTGTAGATATTTGGCAAAGTAGAACATTTTAGAATATATATACATATATATATATGCATATAGAATATATATACATATATATATGCAATATATATACATATATATAAACAATATATGCTACCTATTACCATGGTTTCCCCTTTTTTTTGAACTTACCTAATTTTGCTTTAGAGAGGACATATTAACTTATTGTAAAGAATGTTGTTTCTCACGAAAAGATGAGTACTTAGAAACTGAAAATATCACTACTTTTTTAATGTTGATTACAAGTTTATCATTCTTTTCTTCAGATTTGCCATCCTTGTTCATTCCACATCAATATTCTTTATCAATAAATTTGATAAATAAATTCAGCAAGGACAATACTGCTTAATAATCTATCCTGATAGGGGGTTTAATAGAAAGAGTGTTTGCTTTTTGATTTCAAGGAAGCTTGATTCAAATGTTGTCCCAGCTAGTAGAATACTCTCAGTATTTTATTTTCCTCTTTTGTCGAATTGTAATGCTGGTATCTACTTCATAAGTGAAAAAAGGCACTAAAGGCAGCCCCTGTGGCTCACAGGAGTAGGGCCCCGCCCCGTATGCCAGAGGAGGCGGGTTCAAACCCAGCCCTGGCCAAAAACTGCAAAAAAAGAGAAAAAGGCACTAAATAAAGTTTGTTAGTGCCCTTCCCTTTCCTCAAAATAAAGAACCACTAACCTTGAAAAACTCTGTTTCTAAAGTGTTTGGAGTGATTTGATTTCCTTAACAAATCTATAAACAGATGGGTCAGTCATTTATATCTTCCTTTTAAGGAAAAGACAGAGACAATGTCATGATTTCTGTGTAACCACAAATACTGACTAATATTCAAGGTTTCCTGATGTGAGTTAACATGATAGACGCTAAAGCATACTGCTTAGTCTGTGGTTAATTAGCGCTGTGTACCCATCTATCATTTTATTGCTGTTCACATAATTTAGAAATAGTTATAGCTTCTTAAGGGGAGTTAGTTATGAATTCTGAAACTTTGTTAAGTGGCTTAGCTGCTCAGGAAAAAGCAAATTAGGATATTTGAATATTTATTATTCTTCCATTGTGAAGCTTTATCTGATTTATATGGGGGATGTTCATTTCTCAATGTTCAGTGACAATGGTAAAATATTGCCTACCATGTAATTGTATGTGTTTATTTGTGAAATTTTCTTGAGTTTTTTTTTGTTAGTGGTTTAATTCAGGTTTCTTAATTGAAATTAATTAATTAATTATTAAATTGGCTGTCCAATCAGATGAAGATAAAGCTATCTTTCTTTCAAAACTCTCTTATTTTTTAATTGCACATAAACTCTTACAACTTCTTAAGTGCTTGTTTTATATTAATAATTAAAATATTCTCTGAAAAGTAAAATGTTTTATTTATGAAATTTTCAAAAAAAGCATGTATGCAAAGAAGATGGGCTTCTCATGCTTAGTATAGTGTTATATAGTCAAAATCAATACTAATTATAAATTTACTTGCATATCTACTTCATTCACAATGGATTTGTAGCAGACTATGAGAAAGTATGTATACAACAAAAAGATAAAATAGTTAAATGAATCTCTACAAGGTAAAAATAAGTGCTAAAATATATTTGAATATATAAGATTAGCATGTAGAAATATGTAATTTAAGTAACCTGCCTATTTTATGTTTAATTTTCTGAAGGCCATGTCAAACAGAAGAAGATCAGATATATAACAAATAACAGTGTTCTAAAACTAACCAAACCCATACACAGATAGAGAGTAAACAAAAGAAATGCAGATTATCTAAACCCGGGGACCTACGCAGACTTAGACCCAGACATGGTCAAAAAAAAAAAATCTATTTTAAAATGATGATTTTTCTTCAATGGCATCTTCAATGACAGATTTTCAACATCTCTTTGTTGTGATGTCTTTTAGTGTGGCTTTGTGGCAAATGATAAAAGTGCTATTCTGGCCAGTAATTTATTTGTGGATCAAAAGAGATTCCCATTGGTAAAGTGCTTTTATTTAGCTTTATTTCATGCTGTGGAATAATATTTCATAATCATAGAAAGAATATTCCTCTGGGGATTTTCATATTAACATATCTGTAGCATACCACAAGGAAAACTTGACTATACAGGTTTTCAGGAAAACTTTAGCTTAATCCAGGAGGAGGCCTGACTTTTTTTTTTTTTTTTCAAGCTATCATGCAGTTGGTAACATACTTGGAGCAGATTTCTAGCAATCTGTTTCTTAGATTGTTTCTACCTCTCCAGAGATGGAAACAATTATCCTGTGAACTAACAAGATTTACTTTTGAAAATATTGCTGCTATTTTAAATGTCATATATTTTCAAATATTAAAAATATTAAAAAAATGGTCACATACACTGTTATTTTTCCTCTGGTGGACTCACTAATAGTCTAAGGCTAGAAAGGTGAAGAATCAGTCCTGAGTGACGGACTGAGCACTAGGATGGGAAAGGGAGCCTCAGATTTTTAATTCTAGGACAGTCATTTGCCACTTTAATTTCCAATGATAACCTGGAGCAGTGTTGTTTACGTAACCCACTCAGATGGCACAGTTAGTTGGCAAGGAAGTCACAAAATGTAATTTCTTATACTCAGTGTTGAGTATAACACTGAAATGGGCGGGAGCCAATGAGGGGATACCGTCTTCATGATCTTCATGTCTCCATTGGAATCTCCCAAAGACATCCCAAACAACTATGGAATTTAAATTAAAATAGGAATTTTTCACTATGCAAGTGTAGCATCAATAAGAAGCCTTTGGACCCCTGCTTCTTGCTCTTTCCCACATTTTTTCTCACCCCTCCTTGTGCCACTGTCCATAAAAAGAAATAAAAAGGTAGCAAATCTTATTGGCACAATAATTCCAAATTTATAACAGTCTTCAGATGTTTGACAACTTCGGAAGTATTGCTTTAGAGAAGACTTTTTTTTTTATTATTTTAAAACTAATATCAATTATGATTTTTTTTTCTAACTACCTAATGGCAAATTCGGAAACATAACTCAGAGTTACTAAATGTTACTCGAATTGATTATATGGTTTTACTGAAGCATTTTTCCTCTCCAGTAGCTGAATGGCAGTCCCCTAATTGCTACAAGAAGTTGACCCATAGTACATTTTTAAGATAGTACATTAAATTATCCACTAAAAAGATTAAAGTACTAATTCATGTGTAATATGGCTATGTGGGACAGAAGAGCCTGTGATGCAATGCCAGCTTAATATTTTATTACTTTGCATAATAAAATAGGGAAATTATTTATTCATTGAGGTTGTAATTAGTTACAAGTAATAAATTTTTAGTGTTCTAAGCCCAGACCTTGGCAGATTTAGAACAGCACTTGACCCCTGACTTGCTGAAAAATGAAGAAAGTGGGAGTGAAAATTTTCTTTATAGAACAAGATGATTTGGGAAAGGAAAGACAACATAAGCTTGCCAAAAATTGGGTCAAACTGAACACACAGATGGCTATAGCTGATAGAGGTGTCTATTACTGTATTTTCTTCTCAGCACTTTTCTTTGTGCGTATGTGTGTCAGTGTGTTTATATTTAATATTAAAACTTTGTTGCTCAGCAACCAAGAGAAAACACACTTAGAGAATCTATATTTGTTAAAAAACAAAAAATTGGTAGATGTTGGATAGTGGGGGTGGGGCTGTGGCGCTATTGAGCCACAGTAACATGTGAGCAGACGTTTTCCAGGAGACCTGCTTGTTAGATGTGTCTTAAATTAAATAAATCACATCATACATTTCCTCCTTAGCTATTGCTCTATCTTCTACCTCAACTACTTTGAAAAAGGGGGAGGGGAGTTTCAGAGGAAATGCATTCTATTAGTGAATAATATAATTTATAATTCACAGGGCAAACATTCGAAGTAAAACTGTAAGTTAAATTTCATGTTCCTAATTTTAATATTTCCTAAAGTCTATCTTTTTAACCTTCATTAAAGGATTTATTGTGTACTTCCTTTTCTGAAGGAATTCTATTTTATTCATAACATTTAAGTACAGCTATGTTCTGCATGGTGAAATAGTAAAATAAATATAAATTGGAAAGTCACAATAGTTTTGTTCAAATTCTGGCTTTGTCCTTTTATGCTGTGCGACCTTTAGGCAAAGCCCAACTTCTCTGAGACACAGGGTGTTCATCTAGTAGAGAGAATTCCAATCCCTTCATAAGTATTTCAAGGAAATGTGCAATACACATAGCATTGCAGATTTTCTTAAAAGACTGCTTGGTTTACTTTTGTTGATGTTCACTTACTTACTCCTTGTGTGGTCCAGAAGGCAGTGATTAAAGCAAAAAAAATGTAAACAACTACTGGTCATGTAAATAGCTACTGTTAATGCAGGAATTGTGATAACATTTCTAATGATACTACTTAGATGGGAATCAAAAACAAATTGACAAATTCTATTTCTTGTTTTTAAGGAACTTATTAAGGAAGTGGATTAAAAATACTTTCATGGTAAATTTTTTCATTATACTCTATCAAGTAGAAAAATAATTTTTAATTGAGAGTCGCTAGTGAGGTTAAACCAATTTCTAAGAATGGAAAGTTTATTAGCTAAGAAAGAGAGATGGATGTAGCTTTTAATATAGTGTTCTTGCATACATTTAAGTATTGAATTTTAATATAACACAAAGCAAGTTTAGTATTATTCAATTTACAGGCTGTGTTTTGCTATGAGTTTCAAATACTGATGACTTTTTTTTTAAGTATAGGCAGCTTGCCTAGGGAAAACAATTAAAAATAAACCTTTATGGAGAGAGAGGTTGAGTGAGTTGTTAACAAATATGCCGGAAGTGAGAACAGATCTGGAGTATATTTAGGCTCTAAAGGACCATTCTTTCAATTTTATAATATATTTCAAAAATTTAGTTAAGATTGTCCTTTAGCTATCTGATGACTACTCATCATAAGAATTGCATTTTATGAGTTCTATTTCAGAGAACATTTATTTTGAACACTGTTCATTTTGTTTGTGCTTTGCTAAGTAAGGGGCTTGCTTTCTGTTCTAATAGGGAAAGTGAAACAAGGTACTGTTCTTTTCATGTGTGTATTCTGGGATGAGAGCAATTACATGAAAACATTTTAAATGTACAATGCTTGTGAAAGTAAATAAATTTAGACAGAACTGGAGTGAGAAGAAAGGACTAGTTTTTGTTGAGTTTTGACTTAAACATGCTGCACACCATACTTTATGCTTTACTTCCATTTCACAGATGGGAGTATCAGAGACCATGACATTTTTAAACATTGTTTTATGGTAGACCTAGATGAGTTCATTTGGTCCCAAGGCTTTTGTTCTTTCCACCATACTCCACTGTTTTAATTTTTATAAATCATTGCCTGTTAATTCAATAGAAAAGAGGTTGAAAGAAAAAAAATCATAAATATAAAAGAAAGCTTTCGTTTGGGGGTTGACCTATGTCATAACCAGATCTTACTTTTTTATTTGGAATATAATGAACATTCGCATTTCTTTAACTAGAAAATCTAATCCAACAATATTTTTGAAAGAGTTAATACCCTTATTTCAAAGAACATAATGAGTCATATATTAAATTAAATATTAATTAATCATATAAGAAAAGACATGTGTAGAAAACAGAAAACTTCTGTCAGGGTTGAACTTATAATTAGCTGAATTAAATTAGATGTTTCATCAAGTTTGAAAGGATATCTCTATCATGAATATATCTAAAAAGTCTTATAATTAAATACTTAAAATTTTATTAATTGATCTTTACTTTTAATAATGGCTCTAGGAGAAGAAAACATTTGACTTCAGCTGGCTAGCGATAACTGTTAGTTAACATGGATTTAGTAATGGAAGATAGTAAGATGGAGCCTAAACTATAAACTACATTTCTATGTTAAAACACTTACACACAGCTAGGCTGTTTATGTGGCAGCTAGTTTGAGGATTGGAATTCTTGTCTGTAAAATTTTCTTTACAAGAGCAAGTCAACAGAAAAAAAAATATGTTGAATTGAAATATAGGGAACCTGTGAAGAGAAATAAAAGTCTTTTTCAGAGGCTGTGTAATATAATGGGAAGAGCAAGAACTTTGCTTTGTTTTGTTTTTTTAAAGACTGTCTCACTCTGTCATCCTGGCTGGAGTCAGAGGCACAATCATAGCTCATTGCAGCTTCAAACTCCTGAGCTCAAGTGATCGTCCCACTTCAGCCTTCAGAGTAGCTGGGACTATAGGCATGTGCCAAAATGCCTGGATACATTGTTCATTTTATGGAGACAGGGGTCTTGCTCTGGTGCCCAGGGTAATCTCGAAGTCCTAGACTCTGGTGGTCCTCTTGCCTCATCCTCCCAAAGTCCTGGGATTTCACACATGAGTGCTGCCCCTGGTCAGAGCAACGATGTTTGATTCTGATATACTAGAGTATGGCCTTGGGAAACCTGTCTTATATATCAGAGTATCAGTGGCCTCTTTTGTGAAATCTATGTGGCAGAGCTGCTTTGAGAAAGAAGATTTAAAAATGCATGCATTATATTCACCAAAAGTAAGTATCTGTTCACTTCTCTCTCACTTTTTTTTATATACATAGATGCTAATTTTGGCATTGATCTGACAAGATAGAAAGGATACAACGTTGAAAACTACATAAATGCCCCCTCATCTTTTCATCTCTACCCTTAGATGAAGACAAGTTTGGGAGTTTTCTGGGGGTATTTCAGTAGAGGATTAGCACTATTTTGGATTGCTGGTTTTGTTCTTTGATGGCAGATGGACACAGAACCTTTTTTCCAGCCGTTTGCCCAAATGAATACGCTTACCTCACTAAAACCTTGGTTCTGCCCATTGTCACGTAGGTAGTAAACTAAGAGCTTCCGAATTAGAAGGGATAAATACGAGGATCGTGTTCTTATTTTTTATTGTAAATAATGTATTCTCCTTTGTATTACCTTCCCATCCTCAGCTTTCATTCCAATATTCAGTAAGCCAGACATAATATTTACAACTGGGGATTCAAATATGAGTAGATCTGTGACCTCAGGAGGCAGTCTGACAGGAAGACAAAAATCGAGAAGATGGCCATGCTGAGGTTTCACCAGTGGATTCTAGTAATTGAGATTATTTATCTTGTTTGAGCTTTTAGTTGTTGTACTTCCATTATTTGAAATGAAACATATTCTCCGTCTATATGCTGTAAAACCGTCTGGAAGAAGATACCTACCTTTATTCTTTTCCTGTTTTTAAAATATTTGGTATGAAATATCACTATATAATTAAATGGAGTTTGAAAGCAGGATCACCTTGGGTCTTTTCCAAGAGATACTCTAGTCTATCTTGGTCTAAGGCTGCTTATCAGCCCTGACGTGCTTCCCCCTTCCTTCCTGTTTGAACCCAGGCCCATTTTGAGGCTGCTGTAATCTCTGCCCTTAAGAGCTTCTTTTGCCCTAAGATGCCCTCATACACGAGTATATTTGATAACATATTTAGACGCTCTGTAAATGTACTTATTAATCTGTCTCCAATATTATTTTTAAGTATGGCAATAGTTATTAAATAATAACAGCATAGTTGTTAAATAATTATTGAATAATAATAGCCACTATCTCTAAAACAACAAAACAAAGATTTACTGAGAACAACTGGCTATTTATACTATTTAATTCAAGCCAGAAAATATGGTATGAAATTGATATTTTTGTTATTAATATTTTACAGATGAGAAAAATAAAGGTAAATTAACTACTTTTTTGAATCATACAATCAGAAAAGCTTAAGTCAGGATTTGAGCATAAGCAAAACTCACGCTTAGCAACAGCACATCCTCAATGTGGCCTCTGATAAAGGTATCAGTTTGAATTTTTCTTACGTTGTTAATATTCTCACTCTACGTGTTATATATTGGCAAAGTTGTATTTTGGGTATATAGCACAAACAATTTATAAACATTTTAAATACTTTTGAAAATGAATCATAAATAAAAAATAATTTCAATGTAGAAGCAGAATTTTAATTAAATAGATATGGAAATATTCCATAAAAGCATGGACATAGAAAATATGGATATTTCAGAAAGAGTAAGTTTTTAACATATTTTTTGAGGGCTTTCATTCTTTCCTTTTTTAGATACTCATTTTAAGCAAAATGGAAACTTTGAAAAAATATTCAATTTTCAATATGGTGATGTATTCTATTTAGTTGTCAATGTGCATGAAAATCTCTCAGGTGAATTTTTTCTTAATTCAGATTTTTCAGAGAATTAATGAAAGTCCACGGAACATATAATTGTAAGAAGTCCCACAGCTGGTTCCATACCAATGACCCAGGGAGCACTTATGTAATAAATAACTCTTTTTACAGTTTTTGCCCAGGGCCAGGTTTGACCCCACCACCTCCAGTATATGGGGCCAGCGCCCTACTCCTTTGAGCCATAGGCGCCGCCCATAAACAACTCTTTTTAATAAGAAAGAACACTTAAGAGATTAATTACAAATTTGAAAATTTGGAAATTCTTTTCTAACGTTTTCCAAATTTTCATTATTTGTCTGAAGTAGTGGTAGCTATAACAGTAGCAACAGAGTAATAACACTTATAGTAACAGTAGTAGTGGGAACTGCGTGGGAGCTGTAGTAGTAGAATTAACACACGAAGCACTAATGGATAGTTATTTTTTTAATTTGATCACTACTCAGATATACTATATTTTAGCATTTGTTGACCAATTAATGCAAGTATCTCTAGGAACCAGCGAAATAATAAACTGTAACTTAAAATAGATAAAATGTACCCTCCCCATTTATTAAAGTGTACATAGCTATATAGGTTTAAGAATCCATTCACTGACTTTTCAGAAGTTCTATTACACATGGTAGCTTTTATTTATTTATTTTTACATTTATTAGACAGTTAGGAAGAAGACAATAGGTTTTTTCCTTGTATAAATACATAAATTGATTAAAGATTCTTATGATAAGCACAAAAATGTGGGATATGTGAACGAATTACATGGTATTTCAAGAGCAAGGAATGGCTCTATGAGCCATCCCTAGAAAGGTGTATTTGAAATAAACTAAAATAAGCTTCTTTTGCCTGAACAGAATATACGAGATGGTTTAAAAAGTGCATGAAGTGGCCTGAGGCAGTAAGCATATGGAGATTTATACTAATATTTAGAGATTTAGATTTAATAGTAAATGATATATTGAACATTCTACTGATTTGTTTGCATAAGAGCTTTTATTTTTCATATTATAGCTCTGTAATTGTAGAGTTACAATTAATATGGAGTCCCAAAGTACTTCTTTCTGAAGACTTCTTAGCAGTGAAATCATGAAAGGTATAGTAATGTCCATTTGTGATAAAAATGATTAATGATAAATAGAACTTTTTTTTTTAATTTTTTAACTTCTAGGATCTGTCATCTGTTCAATTATCATTTTAAAGATCTGATGTCCTCTGCACTATTATAATTCTTTCTTATCTAAAAACCATTTACATTTGCTAATAAGAATATTTTTACCTGCAGTAGTCAATATACAATCAGTAGCCATACATGTAGCATTCTCTATGTAAAAAAGTAAGAGAACACTTGGAAAAAATGGTAATTTAGCTGAATTGAGACATGTGCCTAGCCATCTGGAGCACTTCTGCATAATATAAAGACATTTGGCATTTTAAATAAAGGATTTTGAATTCAACCAGAATTCTTTTGTGTCTTCCAAAGACATTGATTTATTGAGACTGTGTGTGGCTTTTCATCATTTGCAAAAGATTAATGATTTCCTAAATGTCCTTTCATTTCTTCATTTTATAAAATACATACATACACTTAAGAAAAATGAAATCTTTGAAGATCTGTGAACAAGTTTGTCAAGAAATAGTCCAAAGTATTGTGTTCTAACAATTCATCAAATGATCTATTATATAGATTATCTTAAAGTGAAAAAGGAGATTGGCATCATTGAATCTTGGTTTAATGTGGAATAAGTAAATTTATAATGATCTCAGTATCACATATAAGTGATTTTTGTGAACACATTAAATAACACTATAAGATAATTTTAACTTTTGATTTATATACGTCTAAACTTTCAGCATAGTGATTGGTATTGATGAACTTAAAGAATGCATTGAGCAGATCTGGTCTTATCAATATGAAGTATTTTAAGTAAAGGTATTTTTTAAAGTAAAATTTTCATTAAGCCCTAATAATTCTAAATCTTATAGTTCAAGTGATTAGAATATAGCTTTTACATTATGAAATATGAAATGGTTATTGATCGTATCATACTAGCTATTGGTATCTTCGTTTTTAAATGATATTTCAAATTTTCATCAAGATTACATTACTGAAATTATAAATGTATTATTTATAGTCAAAATTAAAACTTAAGCCACTACTTCAGGGTCCTGTTTTATGTAAAATTTTTGTGGGGAGTGGTCATTAGAAAAATAGATTTTGGTATTACTTGTCTAGGACACATGTGACTCTCTATATTCAGATAAATTAGATGATTTTATATTGCTACACCAATATAGGTTGGTCAAGAGCTATGCCAACAAAGAGAATAAACAAAAAGTGTAGACCAGGAATAAAAGCCTGAAAACCCACTGGGAAGTGACTGTATTTAAGTAATTAGCTCTTTATTGGATAATCACAGAGAGCTCCTTTTCACTTATTGTATTCATATACTTGGAATAAAATAAAAGCACATATTAAAACTGCCCCCTTGTATGTGCATAAAGCCTGTCTTAAGGGACTTAAAATTATTAATAGGCCACTTATCCTATGAAAGGTATCCATAAATTCATCAATAATTACAATGCTTAGGTTTAATAGTTATTTGGCTTATCATTCTAAAACAAAATGGTACACGAATTGCTGAGTTCCTTCTTGGATTATGTTTGCATAAGAAACACATTGATTTGGTAGAAAATAATAAATACATAATTAAATGTGCTTATATTTTATTGGTTCTCACCTAGAACAAATGCATTCTAAGAATAACGTTTTAATCCAAATCATATTTTGGGGATTTATTAATTTTTATGTGATACATTTTTGGTTAAATTTGTAATTTGCTGAAGGTCCTAATGTAAATATATCTAGCTTCAAATTGCATTTTTAATGTGGAGAGCATGCGATGTGTTATATATATTTAGAAGAGTATTTAAAGTTTAGTGTACTACTTTTTACTTAATGTACTAAAGGTTTCTCTTTGATTTTTTCATATTAAAGCATTTAGGTTTCTGAAGGTTGTTGTTTTTTTTTTTTTTTACTTTTTTTTCTTTTGTCTCATTTTATCATCCTTGGTAGAGTGCTGTGGTATCACACAGCTCACAGCAACCTCCAACTCCCGGGCCTAGGCAATTCTCTTGCTTCAGCCTCCCAAGTAGCTGGGACCACAGGCACCCACCACCTCGCCCAGCTATTTTTCTGTTTTTGCAGTTTTGCCGAGGCCAGGTTTGAACCCGCCACCTTCGGTATATGGGGCCGGTGCCCTACTTGATGAGCCACAGGCACTGCCCTTGTTTTTACTTTTTAAGGCTCTTTTTATTTTTCAAATTCTTAAGTTCCATCTCTGCTAAAACTGTGATGAGTTTTTGGTTGCTAGTGTATATTTTAAAGTAAATAATTGTGTTTTATGTTGTACTTTATCTTCGTTTAGGCTACAGAATTAGAAAGATTACTTTTTTAAAAGATTTTTTTTCACTATTTTCTTACTATGAATGTACATTTAAATGTTAACATTTCATAAAATGATTGTGTATTTGTCACACTTTAATATGATCATTGCTGACACTTAAAAATTTTATAGCTTTTATCAAATGCATTAGAATTTTATTTTTATTTTACCTAAAATTGGTTGAAAAACAAAACAAAAGGCTTGGCGCCTGTAGCTCAGGCAGTTAGGGTGCCAGCCACATACACTGGAGCTGGTGGGTTCGAATCCAGCCCAGGCCTGCTAAACAACTACAACCAAAAAATAGCCAGGCGTCGTGGCAGGTGCCTGTATTCCCAGCTACTTGGGAGGCTAAGGCAAGAGAATCTCTTAAGCCCAAGAATTTGAGGTTACTGTGAGCTGTGACGCCATGACAATCTACCCAAGGTGACATCTTGAGACTCTGTCTCAAAAAATAAGAAAAGAAAAGAAAAACAAAACAAAATATTATGTCATTTCAGAGCTAAGAATATTAAAATAAGATATAAATTGCCAATATATAAAGCTGGTATGGGTTCATTCCTTTTCACTGCTATTTTTATCTCTTAGTTATTAAATCACAGAAGTATTACATTTATATACAATTCTTTTGAATAAAGAAGTAAACCAATGCTATATAATTTTGAAAATATAAACTGGGTTATTATTAGCTGACCAATATCAATTGTGTATATGTTTTAGTTGGCATACAGCAAATGTTCTGCCATTTTTTGTGTAATGGTTTTAGATGTTACACAAGCTTTAAGTAATCGATCATTTTGCACTTTCAAGTCATAGCCAGTGAGCTCTTTGAAAGGAAATCTGTGGTTTTCTTAATAAGAGCTCAGTTTTTTCCCATGAAGCCTTTGGCATGTCTTTGAAGTCTCTGAGTCTGTTCTTCTGCATTATGATAGCCGGCTTTCCGTCAATTAGGGTAGAGGATGTTTTCGGAATATCCGAAGCCCAGTCTGTTTCATCTCAGTTGACATGAAGCACTGATGAATGTAGCTTCGATGCCTGGGGCTGTATCTGGGACCAGACTTCACCTCCTATACGGGTTCTTATCCATATGGTGCTCTACATAAAGGAAGAATTTTTATCAGATTTACAATTTTATTTGATAAAATGGAAAAACAATTGAAGAAACTTTAAGGTTGATTTAGTAATATGTGGTTAATAGCATTTCGTAGTAATTTTATTAACATTAGGCATTTGAACATATTTTTTTAAAATCTGAGTTTGAGTAGTGACTACCTCTTATGGAAAGATCTTCACTGCTTAAGAATATAAATGGAAAATAAATGTTGACTCTGCTATGAGAGAAAGTTTGAGAAGGCCACACTATTTGTAGCACAAAAAGAAGTGTAGCTAAAATTGCGGGAGAGTATACAAAGTGAATATGGTTAAACATTTTATTAGGTAGGTTAATTTGAAAGGGCTGCCTGAAAATAAGATTGATTTTAGATTTCCATGAATTTCTCCATAGAAATGGAAAAAGTGAAAGCATGAGACATTTTCAAAAGCAAATTAAACTTTGGCCTGCCCAAAAGGAGAATGAAGAATAGGACTTTAGCTGGTCTCAGGACCACATCATGTTATAATAGATGAATTGATAAAGACTTGTTTTGTGATGTGAGTTAAAAGAAGTGGGCAGGAGAAATGATTAAGAAAGAGTAGCAAGATATTTTCTTGCTAAGTTGAGCAATGTACATTTTTTTTTTGTTTTTGGCAGGGGCTGGGGGCTGGGTTTGAACCCATCACCTCCGGCATATGGGCCGGTGCCCTACTCCTTTGAGCCACAGGTGCCATCCTGTAATTTATATTTTGTAAACTTGTGCAAAACTCTCTTGGCTCAACTACTACTATACAAAAGTTCCAGATAAATGTTGACCAGTGCTGTTAATTTTGCCAGAGCATATCCAAGAGGAATTGCTTGTGGATCTTGTATTATCTACTTTATAAATTAATTATTTCAATATATTGCACTAGACACAGTGTCCATAAGGTTCTTGTACAATTTAAAATTTTAACACTGTAAATTGCATATGAACTTTATGGACTCTCTGTATTGTATTTTCAATTTTTTTTCCCTATGGTGAATGGATTTCCCAACTACCTTGAAAAATTCAGAAACAAATTTCTGAATGAAATAAATTATTCCCCTTTGTAGTAAGCAAACAAACAGCTTGGATGTAGTGAAACTAGGAGGCCTGATGTCCTTTTAATTTAGGTTTCCTTGTAAGCCTACTGATGTGGAGATCACCCATTAGAGACAGCATTTTCATAGACCAGAAATCCTGTCTAGACTATATCCCAAACACGAGTCCTCTGCATTGGAATTCCTCATTGCCACTCTTGTTTCTTTGGGTACTCATGCTGATGGACATTATTCATCTTCCCTGAGTAGGAAATTCCTTCTCATCATCTACACTTTAGGTCAAGAACAACCCTATGGAAAAAAAAATCTTCTGTTGCCTTACAGGTAGAATTAGTTTGTCTCTTTTAAATTCCGTAACATGTTATTCCCACCTCACATGTAATGTTTACTAAGCTGAAGTATAGTTCCTCGCATTTCCGACTACCTTCCCGGCCTTAGTGAAGCCCTCTTCGTGCCTGGTCTAATTCTCATCCATCCCTAGGGCTTCCAGGACTAGAGTGATGCCTGGCAAGTGGCAATAATCAGTAATTACAGAGAGGGTGAACACGTAATACTTTAAGGTAAATTGTTTATACGAATGACTTTTACTTTTCTTGATGCTGCTGTAGGTGTTACTTTTAGACTTCTTTCTTTTACCTTTAGAAGGTGCGTGTGTAATTTGGCCATAGTGTGAATTGCTAGTGGAAACAACGACCATCTCTTATCTAAATTCCTGCAAGAGCTTAGACTTTTGTTTAACAATATGTATGCGTGGTTAGCATGGTTGGAAATAGGTGATCTGGATGAATGTCCTGGTACCTCTTGGAGGAAACAGTGAATGTACCAGATCATCCACCTGCTTATTCTCCACAATGTAACTTTTTATAATGGAGTAGATTAGTGAAAAAATTCTTTGAAAAAGAAAACTATTGGGCAATTAACATGCCAAGTTTGCCTTTACTCTGTTTTCCATTTGGGTACTCTGTGGTTGAAATGACACAAGTGCACTTGAGGTTTCTTCCCTTGTTAATGTCTGTTTTAGAGCAGAGCTCTATCTAGGGACTTCCTACGAAGCTCCCCCCCACCAAAAACAAACAAACAAACAAAAAGCCAAGGGAAAGCAGAAATAATAAGGCACATATTATTATTTTGTTTTTTTAGAAAATGATTTCCTTCAATTTTTTCTACAATTCTGTTCCTGTTGCTATTATTACCATTTAAATATAGCTAATATTAATGATTGCTTTTAGCAGCATTTCATGATTTTCTTTTCCTCCTAAATGCCATAGGGGCATGCATTTGTTATGTACTTTGATTTGTATTTGCATGTTGAAATTTGCTTTTGGGTCTAATTCAATTAGAATGCATGGAAGAGTTTCAGAACATTGTAGTTTATATAACTTACCTTATTAGCTATAAACGGAATTAAAGATTTGTCCTTAAAATGATCTACTCATCTATATTTTAAGTAGGTCTGTACAACTAGTGCTGTAGATGTTAACCAGGTAGACTTTTCTCAGCCGCCAAGCCAGAGAGCAGCGTATTCAGTGTCACAGTTCAGTTGAGTTGGTATCGGTATGAGATCAATCTTTTGGAGAGGGCAGTGAAGGTTTTCTTTTCAACAAGTAATCCCTCCACACTTAAAAAAAATTTTAAGTAGTCCTCTTACTAGGTCATTAGACTTTGAGAGTTATTCACTTTGTTAGCCCAAACACTAAAACTTTGTGTCTTTTAACTCTGATTAGTGACACTTTAATAAAGTCATTTGAAGTTCAGTGGACTGAATTTTCCAACTTTTCTGATGTTTCTATGGTCACGGTAGAGCAACCTGTATTGAAGCTTGTACACAATCTTTTAAATGCAAATCTTGGAAGGCTGTGTTTAATTTTGCATATTTCACTTCAACCCTGACTTCGAAATGTGAGGGATTTTAAAATAAAAGCAGTAGCAGTGTTTTCTTTCTCTTTTGTTTTTCAAGTTGGGGTACAGTGAGGGCTGGGAAATAGAGAAAGTTGTCACTTGACTAAACTTGAGTCTTTGTGAATAAAAAGGGTCCAGATAAAAACTTTTATGGCTATGCCTTTTTCTTTTTCTTTTTTTCTGGACAAACCAATGAGGACAAAACCTCATTTTCTTCCACATGATTAGATAATAAGGATAGTGCAATCTACTGAAAGAAAAATTTCTTAGAGATAGATCCTTGAATTTTTTTTGAAAAAGTAAAGGGAGAGTATGTCCAATTGGCTATAATTAAATCATGCACGGTGAAGTCACTTCGGAGGAATTAATGCATTTTGTATTGCATTGCGACTTGAGTGAACATTTACAACACGTGAGAATGGAAAGGATGAAAAATTATGGTTGTCTCTTGGTTCACAAGAAGCCAAGGAGGCAGGTCATTGACTTAATTTTCATGGGAAGACTGATTCTAGTCTGCTCGCATATTCAGGGACCAGACAACCTGGTATTGACAGCAGTGGTTTGGGAGTGGACCATGCGGCAGCATTGTGCCATGGTTTGCTGAGGAAAAACAAGGGAAGATTTAAAACAAAGCTGTGAATGGGAACAGTAGACCTTGTGTCTTGAAGCTGACTGACTTTTCCTCTCTCGTGCTTTGTGAAAGTATTACCCTTTTTCCTAAATAAGGGCTATCCTGTGGTAAGGGAAGTATTCAAGATAGAATTCAGCGACTCTCAGGAATAGGAGCATTTATGCTGCTTAAAAGAAATCAAGTTCGAGTAACTAACTGCACATGCATGAGACAGGATGAGCCTGAGAGGTTGGCTAAGTGCCACCTCAGGCATGTATGAAAATATTGATACTAAATTTAGGTCCATTTTTCCAAACCAAATGGATTAATAGCTTTGCATATTTCTTGGTTTTCTAAATCTTAATGCCAATAAATGTGGATTTTTTATTAGCTTTTCAGTTACCTATGAAAGTGTGGCTTAGAATTGAGTTCTTGCCTTAGCAAATCTTATATCAATTTATTTAATTCATAGACTTTTTTTATAGAGTGATTTTATGAAAACTCAACATCAATGTTGTGCTCAATAGCAATCTGTCAGTAGGATCCAGTGCTGACAATATTGATGTATTCACTCGGGACTTAATAAATTCTGTGTCTAACAAGTAAGAACATCAATAAATTATGATAAGTTAATGAAGAGACTAGTAGCTAATGTTGAATATAGAGCTTTGTTTCATTTTTAATGAATAAGAAGGTATGTCATGTAATGATGAAAATGAATATTTATTTTTAGTGAAATAGTCTTCAGAAGACTGATAAAAGAATAAAAATATGAATTCTTTATTATTAAGTTTTCCTTCATGCAAATTTGTGAGGATAGCTGACAAGAAATGCTTACTTTTGGTTCCTATAGCTTTAATTATTGAACATCAACTATAGATATGTATCTCCAATTATATGCTAAAACTTCTAGTTTTATCATAATAGACATGATATTCAGCATATCATCTCTTTGTATATGTATTTCAACAATATATCCTACCTATTTTATGTATTTTATACAGAGAGATATAGACATATAGATAAAAGGCCAGACAATTAATGGTATTAATTTAAAATACCACAGAAGGTAAAAGATGACCAATAAGAAAAATCAGTACAGTAATATTTACAGGTATTCTTGAAAGTAAAAGTAAATGTCAGTATTACTTGCAGGAGAAAAATGCTTTTCCAGGCCTGCCTTTCCCTTTCTAGTAACTCTTCAGCTTGTTGACATACATTTAAGAGATGATGGTTGCTAACACTTAAAATGTTTGTTCTATAAAAGAAGAATTAATGTATAAGTTTGAATAAATAGTAGGTATATAATTGAATATTATAACAAAATATATAGCATAAATCTAAATCATAAATATGTATTAATAAAAATTACAATTTTTAAGAATACTTGCTTTTTTATTTTACCATTTGGGGATTGAATCCATTTTAATCAGATTAAAATAAAAACTATATATATATTCTTAAAGATCGATATAGTTTTTTTTTTTTTTTTTTTTTTTTTTGAGACAGAGCCTCAAGCTGTTGCCCTGGGTAAAATGCTGTGGCATCACAGCTCACAACAACCTCTGACTCCTGGGCTTAAGAATTCTCTTGCTTCAGCCTCCCAAGTCGCTGGGACTACAGGCACCCGCCGCAAAGCCTAGCTATTTTTTTGGTTGTAGTTTAGCAGGCCTGGGCTAGATTCAAACCCGCCAGCTCTGGTGTATATGGCTAGTGCCTTAGCCGCTTGAGCTACAGGCGCCAAGCCTAGATTATTGTTTTAAATGCTGAGATGATTTTAACGCTTACTTCCTAAAATTGTGAAAAGACCCAAAACATTATAATTTGGACTTTAGGGTATGGCTGAAAATTAATTGGCTGAGATTTGGATATATAACCCAATTTACATAGCCATTTTTATTAGATGTATCACTTGTTAAGAGTTAGTGAGTCTATTATAATCATACTGAAGCTTAAAAACATGTGCATCTATTATTTTGGATGTCTGTCGCTGAGGAGAATTTCAATAATAGTGCTAAGTTAGCTAGAAAAATTATGAGTTTTAGAATCAGAGGGCCCACAGTTCAAATTCCACATGATTCAGTCTCTTTCTTTTATTTCATTCTTTTCTTTTCTCTTTTCTTTCTTTCTTTCTTTCTTTTCTTTTTTTTTTTTTTGAAAAGCTCACAGAAACCTCAAACTCTTGGCCTCAAAAGATCTTCTTTCCTCAGCATCTTGAGTAGCTGGGACTACAGGTGCCTACCACCAAGCCTGGCAAGTTTATCTCTTTTTAGTAGAGATGGGATCTCACTCTTGCTGAGGCTGGTCTCTAACTCAGTGGAGCTCAAACTATCCTCTGGTGTCAGCCTCCTAGAGTGCTAGGATTATAGGTCTGGTCAACAGCACCTGGCTACATCATTCAGTTTCAGAATTAGCTCTATGACTTTGAAAATGTTGCCAAATGTTTCTTTAGTTTCCTTAACCATAAAATAATGATGTTATTATCCATTATATTTAGTTACTATGTGTCCTGATTAATTACTATACCAATATGCCTACCATTGTAGTTTCTGTTCATCACCTAAATCGTAACATATCCTTTGGTATGTAAAATAGCCCAATTACTACACAACTTCAGAGTCCAGAGAACATTACAGTAGCAAGGCACCCAGGTCTGCAATATGAAGAATGAAGTCCTTTACCTTCACCTACTTCAGGAAGGTGAAGCATCCTTTCTCTTCCTGTTTGCCCTCCTCGGGGCATCCGCAATGCCTGGCAGGGAAATCCCAATGCCTGGCAGGGAGAGAGTGATCAATAACATTTTATTGAGGGAGAGAATCAACAGCACAGGATTAGAGTGGAAAAGATTTATTCCTGCAAAATTACATTTTTAACTAAGTTTGTACACTAGAAGGGCTGCTTTTATAGTATAAATGCATAAACTACTATGTAGGACACTATGAAAGTTTTGAGACAGGCTGTTTATGGTCCATTATTTCACTTCCAAGGAACACAGTTGACAGAATTCTTTCTGATTCACCTGTATGAGTTTCAACTTGCTAGATTTATCAGTGTTGCAGGGTAGGCTTCGTTTGTTTCTGATCACATGGATTTTATGTTTCCTGATTGATTGTTGTGTATTTTTAAAATAATTATTCATGTAAACCTGGAGAATGTGCATAGATTATCTAAGAAATATTGAAACTTGGAGCTGTACAATGCTGTCTACATGGATAACCTCAGCCAAAATAATGTTGATAATGCTAAAATTTACTTGTGATTGAAGAATACATTGTTTTTAAAAGCATAGGTTGAATTTATTATGAAATTGATTTTAGAACTATTTATATAATTCTATATATATATATAAAGTTATATATATATAAAGCTAACATATATCAGATCTAAGAGAAAACTGAAGGTCTAATTTATGATGATAAGGAACATGAAGGAATCTAGGGATTCTTTATAGACAATGGGAGTCATTTTCCAAAAGTCAAAAACAATTGGGAGATTAAAAACTAAAACAAATTATTGTATAAGAAATAATGAATCTGTTTATTGGGAATATTTAATATAGTTCTGGCTGCTATAGTTAAGAAAGATTCTGAAAAGGGGTCATAAATCATTCAAAGAGGTTTAGAAGAACATACTGGAAATTAGAAACTTAGGATTCAAGTCAATGAAGAAATTATAAAAGGGATTTTTGCTGATGTTTATTAAGCGATATAAAGTATTACTGAAATTGCTTTGTTCAGAATTTCCCAATATATTAAAAATAATGCATAATAATACTTGTGATTGAGCAAGATGTATTTAGCAAAAGTAATATAATATAGAATATGCCATTATATATACCAATTAATATTTATGTTGTGGGTTGAAAGTACACCAGTATCTCAAAAGAAGAAAGGAATTGAAAGTAGACATTTACAGAGTTTTAAATGAGTCTGTACAAATGGCTTTGTGCTTCCACAATCAGAGTTGAAACTACACCAGTATCTCGAGAGAAAAAAAGGAGTTGAAAATAGAAATTTAAAAGAGTTTTAGATGAATTTGTGAATGGCTTCCATACCTTTCTACAAATGGATCTGTGCTTCCACAGTCAGAGAAGTTATTGCAACATGGATGTGAAGTGCTTACATTCTAGTATTAAAGTTCGTAACTCAATAGATTCATGGTGATTTAAGTAGGCACAAGTGGAATATGATATGGAGTATATATCATGCATGATTTAGGACACAGTATATGCCCATTTTAAATGCATCACAAGTACATTGTAGAATATAGTAATGAATTCATTTTGAATATTGTCATTTTCCTTTTATAATTTATGATTTATATCATCACATAAAGTGATTAATATTATCTAAAAATGTACAAATGTTAACTGCAGAAATAAAAAGCAAATAACTCATTAAATTTCACAAACGTGAAGGACAATAGATCTCACTAAGATCTTGCTTAATACAATCAAAATGCTCTCATTGGGCCCTAAACTCAATGCAAAATTTCAGGCACACTTATTGAATTTGCAATTATTGACTATTAATTTTGTAGCTATGGTCAGTTTTGCAAGTGTAAATCTATTAAATCAAATAAATTTGGATTCATTAAAATTTTCTCTAGTGGAGTCTGGTCATTTGGCATTTCGTAACATGTACAACATGCAAATTAATAATTTCTATTATGATTTCTCTTGGGTAGGCCTGTTTCTTTTAGGAATACAAAGGAGTCCACCAATTCATGCACTTTAGAGCCAGTTGAAATGCCAAAGTAGCTTGGTTGTTTTTATCATTGGTCACAGCTGGTGTTTTCTTTCTTTCTCCCAACAACATAGAAGATTTTAAGGCTTTTTTGGGCCACATCAAGTCAAAGGAAATGAGAAAACCATATATTTGGGTTTGGCCTTACATTTACTGCCATTGTCTTTCTAAGTATAAAAATCGAAACTTGCTCCTACTTCATTTAGATGATCTTTCAGCTTGTTCTTTAAGGCCAATTTAAAAAAATCAATTTCAATGACTTAGTTTCTTGTGTAAAGCAGAAAGAATCCAGCTTGGTCTTTGTCAAGTAGAGTGAAAGACTAGGAAGGAAGTATGTGTTGCACAGCCAGTGTTTCTCGAAGTTAGTAGTTTTTGCTTTTGTTTACTGTGTTTCTCATTCAGTCCAAATGCTCCTATCTTTAACAAGCTTTGGAGAAGTACCTTTGTCCCCAGAGCTGGCCTCCAGGAAGGCTTGGATACTTACAAGTTTGGAGAAATGGGTACTGGCCGTCATCCATAGGAAAATAGAGCAAGTTTACAGAGCTCCTGCTGATTTCCTTGAAAGTACTCTCTCCTTCTGCACTGCAGTAAGCCATTGAATGTTACCAGGGGCAGGCATTCAGCAGAAAGATTTTGAGGTATCTATTCATCGTGTCCAGTCAGACAGTCCTTTAAATTTGGAGAGGAATGCCTGACCCTCATGCAGAGTAGTTTATCATATTTCCCACTCTGCCATTTTGGAATGAAAGGACTCTTAAATTATTGTTATTATTGGATTAGAGGAATGGAGATTGCAACTGAAGTTTCTTGGTAGAAAATTCCAGACTCCACGCATCACTCAGGAGCCAACCAGAACCTGTACTTAGTGGTCATATGATGTTGTTGATGGGTTCAATTAGAATAAACCTTTTTTAAAATTCTGTTTTACTTTTTTTTTTATTCAGTGCATTTATATTCAAAATCTGAATACAGGTACTAAGAATTTCTAATTTTATGATTAAAATTATGTGCACCTAAATTTAGTGCTACCAATTTGGAATTAAATGTACAGATGATACACTACAACCATCATGGATAAATTTCAATCTCAGTGTACTTTTTTACATTTAGTTTTACACTTTTAGTTCCAAAAATATTAGTTATAAATCAATTAGCAAAACAGAATTTCACATTTTTGAGAAACCATAACTAGGGTGATGCATTTTCGTTGGTCATCCTCTGCTGTCTTGTCTGCAATTATTTTTTCCTAGTCACATTATTGGTATCAGCCTGTCTGCATTACTATAAATCTTCACATTGCTCTCTTTTATCAAAATAAATTCAATTTCACCATATGTGCAATAATTCTTGTTTATATAAAAAGCTTTTTAGCTGTTTCAGATGATAACTTGTTAGTATTAATATACATAACTGAACTGCATGTGAAGTAAGAAAATAAATGCATAATGAGTGAGAAGGCAGAATTAGGCAAAGATTTTTTCAAACTATTTGTAGATTTCCAACTGATCATGACCAATGACTAAGCCTTTGTGTTCAGAATTCTTCTACCATGAGATATTCTTCATCCTGAGAAAGATGAATTTTTCAGAATTTCTCCACTTGTTACAAAATCTAAACTCTCCCAGCTCACAATAAACTTAGTTTTGAGGGATATTTTCTTTTAGGCACAAGATTAATATGCCAATTCAAATCATTTCACAAAAGTGGATACTCCCTATCGAAACATTATACAGTAGCATTTTTCTAAATGGTAAATATATTAGACTATTAGCTTTATTATAACTTATTTTCTCCAACAAATACTTTTTAAATAAAGAGATTATGCTGTTTCAAATATATGGTGGCCTTTTAAAATCGTGTGCAATTTAAAATTGCACACGGACTTTATGGGCACCCTGTATATCAACTTTAATTTTCATTATTTGTTTAAAGTAGAGAATAGTAATTACAAAGACTACCACAGATTGAGGTTCTATGTTAAATAGGGTATAACTCTAAGTAATTATAGGAAGGGTAATTAAAATATTCTGGAGTTTTGGTTACCTAGTGCAGTGATTTCCACACCAGAGTTGAAGAAACCTCAAGGGCCAGTGGAGGAGAATCTTTGTCCTCCTCTGCATTTTAACCAAAGTAGCTCCACATTTAATTGTTTTTAAATATTTCTTTTACCTAACGTTTATTTTTAACGTAACAATCCATTGTTCACAAAAATCTATTTGAACAGAAATGGACAGTCACTGGATGTTTTGTTTGAAAATGCACTAGCAATCAGGATGCCAACAGATTTTAGAAATACATTGCCTGTACTTGACTGTTTCCCTTTTATTTAATTTATTTTTATTATTATTATTTTTACCTTGTATACATCTTTTTTTTAGTTGTTTGAGATTCATTGAGGGTACAAAGAATTAAGTTACACAGATTGCATTTGTTAGGTAAAATCCCTCTTATAATTGTGTCCCGCTCCCAAGAGATGTCTCATGCACTGTGACTCCCCCGTGCTCCCTCCACCCTCGTCCTGGCTCCCTCATCCCCTCACTCCCCACCTTGTATTAGATCATCTGTTGCCTTCATATTACAATTGGACAGTTCCTTTTTAAATAAATTATTTTTCCATTGTTACTTTTTAAGACTATCAGTCAGTATTTTCCAAACTCTCTTTGTGTATGTTTTTGAATTAGGGAATGGGGGTCAAAATTTCAAAGACCAGTTCTTCAGATCACTTCAGTGCAACTAATGGTAGGGGCACTTTCTTCTCTGCTGCCTGTCTTCAACTCTGCATGACTGATACATAAAAGTCGTCCTTGTCTGAAATGATACTGGGCCTTCCTTACGCATCTTTAAGACACGGCAGCCTTGACATTAAAGGGAAAAAGTTAGTATCAACAGTGTAAGCCATAAGACTATATTTAATTCTACTCACTGCAGCGATAGTATTAGAAAAATGGTTCATTTCCGTATTGCCCTGTCCCCAGCAGAGTGCCTTGCTCATAAAAGGTCCCTGAAGAATGTTTTTAATTCTCCACTAGCCCTGTTCTGTATGGTAATGTTAAAATATGATTTCATTCTAATTAGAAGATATTGTAAATCTTTCTGAAGTTGAAGAAATACATTCTTATTTAGTAGCTAATAAAAAATTTTAAATGACCCAAACTAGATCTTATTTTTCAAGAGATATTTAGTTCTGTAGAAAGTTCGGCATTCAGTCAAAATGACTTCTTCATTCAAGCAGTTTTATAATAATTTGAAAATGAAAACCAGCCAGCATTTAGTGATGATGGTTTACAGAAGTTTAACCACAATGTTACTTCATCACAAACAAAGAAACTATTCATTGCCTGTTAGACTTCCTCTCAACATCTGTCCACTATTGACTTGTCCATTTTTATATTGACTAAGAATTTGATAGAAATAAATTTTTCATTATTTTCTCTCTATTTTAACATTGTACTGTGCCCCACGTTGGAACTGGCCCAGAAATGAGATAATATAGTTTAAAGCCCCTTCCATCATGTTTACTGTCTTTTGTCAAAGAGTTGCTTTAAATCTTGATATTATCTTTAAAACTGGAAATTAATATTTGTCTTTTAAGTAAAGCAGTGCCTTTGCAGAGGTCCTCATTACATAGGCAATACATATATGTATTTATTATATGTATATATCACTAAGTAGAAAGTCTCAGTGCTGGTATTGGGTTATACCAATACCTTTATAAAGGCAATCTGTTATTTCTATAATATGACTTACATATCATATCTTTACTTGATTATAGATAAACATTTATTACATTTTAATATTTAGGGTAAAATATTTGGTGACTACAAAATTCTATATTTTACTAAATAAAATATGCTTTGGTTGTGCTATAAGGGTTGAGAATTTGCAAAGCCATGATTAAAAAATCAACCCAAAAGTCTCATAAATTTTATATAATCAATTGTCCTTTATTTTATTTATGATTTTTTATTTCAAATTGATGGGAGGGTACAAATGATTAGATTATGGTGGTTGCACCTGTTAGGTAGAGTCCCTATTGTAGTTGTGTCCTGCACCCAGGAGCTGTGCCATATACTCTTACATTGTGCCTGTTAAGTGGGAGCACCCCAATCCCCCTTCCTCCTTCTGTCTGCACTCCTATTACCCCCCAACTTAAATTGAAATGATTTTTTCTCTTATGAGGGTGTGTATTAGATTTTCTATTGGCTTCATATTAGTATTGAGTACATTGGATACTTGCTTTTCCATTCTTATGAGACTTTACTAAGAAGAATGTGTTTCAACTGTTTCAAATCCATCCAGGTTAATACAAAAGATATAAAGACTCCATCTTTTCTTATGGCTGTAAAATACTGAATTGCACTTTAACTATCAGAGGCACATAGCTATCTATGATGTTATTAACGAATTTTTCAAAAGTGAGTGTAATTCCTAAAGGAAAAAATACAGAAAATAAGCTATTTGAAAAACAAAAGCTACCATTGTATGTTTCAAAGGCAAGGTGGGAAACTATATCACAGTTTTAAACATTTTAGAAAAACCTTTAAACCTATAAGCCACTGTTAATAAGATGACTTTATAAGATTTTATCCCATATTTTCATAGGTTGTAAGTGTATAATCATTTTCTCTAATCAACTGGTGTTAACATTAAGGTAAATAACTTATTAAAAGAAAATTTTCTTAATAGGAATTTCTATTGGTAACATTCAACATATATTTTATTGCTTTGGATATGTTTTTATTCAAATATAGAAAAAGAATAACTAAAATACTTTGGGGACTTGTGCCTGTAGCTCAGTGGCTAGGGTGCTAACCACATACATGAAAAGTGGCAGGTTCGAGCGGAGGTGGGGCCGGCCAAACAACAATGCTATCTACAACAAAAAAATATCTGGGTGTTGTGGCAGGCACCTATAGGCCCAGCTACTTGGGAGGCTGAGACAAGAGAATCACTTAAGCCCAAGAGTTGGAGGTTGCTGTGAGCTGTGATGCCACAGCACTCTACTGAGGGCAACATAGTGAGACTCTGTCTCAAAAAAAAGAAAAAAATAATACTTTGGGGTTACTTGTAGATAGCGTCAACTTAGAAAATTTTACACATTGACTTCTTTTATTATGATTACTGATAAACAAATTTTGATTGCTTTTTTGTTAGTGGAATACTGAGGAAATGCTCACTGTAATGTACAGTTATAGATTATCCTGGGTAAGCTCAGGCCAATTTAAACAGCAATGGAATTACTCTTTTTAGTCCCAAGAAGCCAGTTCAGAGAGACAAATTAAACCACAGTCAGGAGAATCTAACTTTTTTTATTCCTGTCACACATTGGAATAATTGTTTTGGGTGACACATTAAATACACAAGCTCCAACTAAAGCTGATGAGCCAAAAGAAAAAGTCTGTGCATAATTTTCACGATATTAAATACCAAAGATAAGCAAAACAGGCCTCAAAAACTCCGCATACAGTCCCGGGCTGTAGGTTAGATACCCCTGAAAGGTCAAAGACTGTAGCTGGAAAATTACTATCAAGCTTAGTTCAATAGGAAAATATGCATAGAGATTGAAGTATGAAGGAAGATTGATAGATGAGAGAATAGTGAAACAGTCATATGAAGTTTAAATAAGGGTACTTGTTAGAACAGTTGGATAAGAAGAAAAACAAATCTAAAGATTAGTTTTAACTTGTTCAGAGTGCTGAATCAGGCATTGGATCTTAAAGGAACTGTTCAAAGCAGTACTTCTAGGATGATTTTTGGGACATTCTGAAGTTTAATATTCAGAAATTTGGAAGAAATTCATAATAGTTAGGCTTTCAGTGCTTAATTTCTGCACTATTATTATTATAATAACTTTCCTTTGATCCACATACTTTTTATTTAGATATGAATATAAAGAAATTTAAAATAGCTTCTACTTACAAAAATTGCAATACTTCACCTCTCCCAAATAATTCCTGGCATATAATCAACAATTTCCATTTTTAGTTCTTTTAGAGATCATTCACATGAGGTATTGATACTGAATAAGAGTGTTAAAAACAAATTTAAAGAAGCATTTATTTCCAAGAAAATGATTCATAAATTTATATATTACTCTTCTGTAATTCTAAAAGAATTCTTCTGCAATAAAATTAAGTAGCTTCTGAGATAGAATAATATGTATATCAGAGTTGGCTAATTATAACAGAAAATTTATACATTTATTTTAATATAACAAATATAAACATTTATTTTAATATAACAAAAATATAAACATTTATTTTCATATAACAAAAATGAAAAAATTTCAATTCATTTCATTACAAGAATTTGTTAGAGATCTAATTCCAAATGCATGTTGGTAAACAGAAAGAAAAATTTGACCCTGGAGTTGTGGTTTGAAGGAAAGACTATCACAGACTTGGTTTGAGTCTCAGCTCTTTTTTCTGGCTTTATGCCCTTGGTAAAGTGACTTAATTTTTGTGAACTTCTACCTTTTTATCTGTGAATGGGGAAGACACCTCCATTTACAGCTCCGTAAGATTGAGGAAAGCCATTTATGAAGTCCACGTTTACCTGTTATGATACAGGTAAAACATGACACATTATTATCTCCTTTGTTTCTAGTAAGGTGGAAATGGTAGTTCAGTCTTTTTCTTTCTCCATTAATCAATGGACTTGGGGCAGAGGGTGCTTTGTGGCAATGATGATGACAATGAAAGTGATTTTCAGAATTTTATTTTAACAGCTCATCTTACCACCGGGCCTTTGAAATTTTGCCTAACAGTAATATACAGAAGCCCTCTAGTGTCTTCCTCCTCCCAAATGTTTTAGTATTAGATCTTCTTCATCAGAGCTGTACCCCCTGATTGACATAATAATATCCTGTGAGTAGCAGCCCCTGCTGTTTGGATCATGTTTTGTTTTCTGTCAGCAGTGTAGCACAAGTATTTCCTAGTGGGCTAAACAGACCACGAGTGGGAGGAGGCTGACAAAAGCAGCCTCATCTGTGTGCATCCCTTTGAATGATTTCAAAGAGAAAAGAAACAGCTGTGACAGTGTTCACACGAGTCACTCAGGGTGGTCTCATCTTTTTAGTCTAATAATAATAGTGCACCCTGGCTGCATTCCTGTGCTCCAGAACACCAAAGTCATCTGAGCCATACATTTTTATTCCTCGACGTGTCTTAAAATTGGATCTGTGATAAAGGAAACAGCGTCTATACTTCCCTGGGTAATTGGTCTTCAAAGTAAATGTAGAGAAGTGTTCTTTATAGATTTATTGCATGTCTGAATCAATATTTATTTTATAGATATACTTGGACTAAAATGTACCAGATTGGTATTTACATAAGCAATCTGAAGTTTTTATATTTGACCAACTAAAGAGGTATTAAAAGTTTTCTATATATGCAGAAGATTGTTATAATATCATTCTGCTCCAAATGTGTAAATTTAGGATTTTATTTTGTTATTTTCAGATCAGGAGGAATGTTTACATATTTTAAAGTGTCCACTGTAAGAGTTATTTTTAAAAATAATTCAGGTTACAAGACCAAGTCATGTAAGTAGAATATCATTGAGTTAGAGAATATTTTATATAATTTTATCTTTACTTGTACATCCTATGAAGACAGATATGAATATCTATTGATATAGAATCCATATGTATCATAAATAAATGATGTATAATATAATAAATAATAATATAATATGCTATTATAAAATAATAGATACCTAAATATCAATAGATATATGATATAAATAGATAGACAGCAGGTCATTACATATTGCATTATATTTCCATGTGCCGTGTGGATATGTTTGAATCAAGGGCTTGTACAAAGGTCTTAGATTTACCATGAATGCTCTTGTTCATTGTGGGGAACAGTCTCAGAAGATGTCTTGACATTGTTTATTTACATCCAACAGATTAATAAAGTTACAAGGCTGTCTATCCCTTCCCCTTCATTTATGAAAGGAAAAGCTAAGTACTTCATAGATCTCTAAGAGTATTCTTTTTTCCCTTTGTTATGTATTAGTTATGTATTAGTTCCTTTAGTAGTTATTTAATCTTTTAATGTGTAACTTCAACTAGAGTCCTTTTAACTAAGCCAGCATGGGGGGGGAAAAAACCTGTATGACTAAGATTGGGTATTTAGGGAAAGAAATGAAATTTTAATTGCTATTTAATCTTTTTTTTCTTATAAAAATTATGTTTGAAGTTTCTATTTTCCAAATAATTGGGACTTTTTGCTGTGGGTAAATTGATTGCCTTCCATATTGTGAGGAAAATGAGTATCCATTACCATCTACATCCACACATTTTATCTTTTGTGAGAATTTGGTGTGGATTTAAGAAGGGGTTAAAAGTGGGTATACCTATATCCATGACTCAAGAATTAAGAAAACGATCTATGTAACCAAGAGCATTTGCACCATATTAAGATTCTGAAATTTAAGGCGTTTAAAAAAATTATATCTGGTAGAAGAAAGCAAATAGTAAGAAGTGGAAAGTAAGATCATCCTCCACATGGTATTTTCTCTAGAACCCACATTCTAGGTATGATAAACCATATCAACATGTTCACTGCATACAACATGATTGAATACTTCACCATTGCTTTATTTAGAACGCATTTAATTGTGCATGAATAATGATTGCCATTGGCGATTTGCTTATGTTAAATTTATAGTTAGACTTAGTGGCCAAATGTTCGACAAAAATCAGAAGCAGCAGCTACTCCCCTCCTTTTCCTGGTGAGAAAAGAGAATCATAGACAGGCGGAGATAATCTGTCCAAAGTCACTCACTAAGGCCAAGTGCAAAACATCTTCTTACTCTAGAATTAGGTTACTTGTTATGTGTCTTTGATTGTAATGAATATTATTGTTTTCCTAATAAGTGATTTATCTAAATTAGATGCTAAACTGGTAATACTTAGGGCCAATTTACTTCTAAATATATTAGATTCATATATCTTTGTCAACTGGGATATTTATAGACAATATCCTGCTTGTATATTTAAATGCAAATAAACTCACTGTGACTTTTCATACTACTACTTAATAAATCAACTAATGGATAGTATTAGATTTATCAGTCTTAAAACATTATTATTTAATTTCCTCCTCCCCTCTTTGCTAAATTCTTAAGTAATCAGAGTCATTTTGTCTGGGTTCATATCCTACTTTCCCAATTCACTGGCTTGTGATCTTAGCTAGTCAATTAACTTTAGTGAACTTTTGTTGCTCCATTTCCGAAACATACATAACAACGTTTCCCTCATAGGTTTGTAAGGGGGATTCAACTTTGTAATGAATATAAAGTTCTTAGCAGGGAACCTGACACATGGATCACAGATTACTTGTTCTTATTATTGCTCCCTCAATAAAACCCCACTGTGAAGTCATTATTTGTCACACAACCAAATAGTTTAGGAACTATTTAATCAAACCTATTATATTTAAGGACCTGAGTAAATAGTTACTGTCCTCAGGGAGCTTACTGAGCTCACTGACTACTAGGGGAGGCTGATGAACTAAAAGATGATTACGATGTGCCTGTCCTACTGAACAATAAAATGCACATGCACTTAATTGTAGTCATTCTCTGACTGTACTCAGAAGACTCTGGGAAAGACGGATGGATGTAGGTAAAATATGAGAGTCATATCCATTGCTTCATTAACATTTTTATTTACTAAAGACTATAAATGTGTAAAATATGCTTTGACTGAATTTCACAAATTCTGAGATAAATAGTGATATGAGTACATTAACATGTATTATTTTAATTATTTTCATTTAATTTGCTGTCATATTTCTAGCTACTCCTACAGGGCTGAATACTGTATTTTTTCCCCCTTTGGGGGCAAAGTTCAAATTCAATTAGCTGTAATGAATATGTATTAGATCTCAATTCTCTCAGAGAGGTACTGTGATAAGAGTTGGAAGGAATTCAAAGATAATAAAACAATGTCTCTGTTCTTTGGGATTCCAGTCTATTATTAACTAAGCATATGGAGCAGTTATACATGTGAACCAGTTCAGTAGGACTTGATATGAAGGCAATAACAAGGTACAGGGGGAATAAAAGGAATGAGATCCATCAAATTGTGTGAATTTGAAAAACATCATAAGGTGGCATTGAACACAGTCAAGAGCTGGTTATGGAGCAAGGGCCCAATGCCCTTGAGAGCTTTGGAAAGTAAGAAGTCATTGTCTTTGTTCTAAAACAGGGTGTGCAGATGGTAATGCTGAAAGACAATGTGCTGATTGTTCCTTCCAAACCTGCAACCTTAATCGAAAGCCTGTGCTAGATGATATAAAAAGATATAAACTCTGACCTAACAAGGAAAATAGGCAGCCAAACATTTAATTTTAGAATTGTGATTTTTGTGAAGTAAGGGTTCATACAACATATAAAAGCCACACAGAGAAAGGGTTATACTCCATCAGCAGCACAGGATCTGGCAGGAGTGAACAATCTCATCTCCTCACAATGTATCTCCTAGTTTCAGAGACTCCCACAGCATTGGGAACAAAGCTGTTGGACTCGAATCAGATTTCGATTGTGTGGATAGACTATTGCCCTGTGTATTTAGAGTTTTATATGATGCTATTTTCTCGACAAATCAGGGTACACTTTGGATCAGATCTTCTCAACCAAAATGATGAGAAGACCTTTGTGGTTTTCTTGTACTCAATTGCTGTTAGAGTTCTCTCTCTTTCTCTAGAACAGTGGTTCTCAACCTTCCTAATGCCCCTACCCTTTAATACAGTTCCTGTGGATTGCGACCCACAGATTGAGAATGGCTGCTCTAGAAGCTATTGTTTGTTGTACCACTCTTCAGATTCATGACCTGCTAATAATACCATATATGTTTTTCCTCATTGTTATTTCATCATAATGACCTTTCTATTGCAATTGTTTGGAATAATATGTGTATATTTACATACACATGGTTGTTGTACCACTTTTTGTATTCATGACCTGCTAATAATACTATATTGGCTTTTCCTCATTGTAATTTCATTATATTGACCTTGCTGTTGCCATCGTTTTTGGATAATATGTGTGTGTTTACACAGTCATATTTGTTTCCTTTTGTCAACCCTTTGAGAAATGCAGATTTTATATCTCCTTTGAAAAACAGAGTTTTTAAACTGCTTGAGGGTACGCATCATGTTCTGTTAAGCATAATATTCTTAGAATCTGGCCAGATGGTATACTCAAGTATAGATTGAAAGATACTGGTTAAAAGAATAGGTACAGATGTCATTATGACAACCGTAATTTTAAGACCTTTGGTGGTATTATTTAGAAAATAATTGATTCCTCTTTGATAGGAGGGATAAAAGGGATAAAGTTACCCAAAATATGCAAATGAACAATTGGTTAGATGAATCCTGTTTAGGAACTGGTCTGGAGATATGCAGATTTACTGTTTTATCTTTACCCTGTGATTGAATACAATATGGATTTAATTTATTAGTAAAATATTAGCAAAAGTTCCAAAATAGCTGTTGATAAAGAAAAATTTATTGAACTGTATATTCTTTCTTAAATAGAGAACATTGTTGATAAAAGTAGATACAGTAGAATTTCTATTAAACAAATAATACTCAAAGGCTGCATGAGGGGATTGAACTACGATGATCATGTCAAAAGGAAACATAATCTTTTCCTTACTTGGCATCAGTTGGATAGTTTATATAAAGTTTGTAAAACTTTTATAGCATATTAGAAAAAAATCTTCCAATTGAGCAAAAGGATGGTTTTCCAATATTAAACAATAGAGAGAAATGAGATTGAAATTATCACATCAGGCTTTATAGCAATGGATAGCCTAATTATGTGTTGGAAATTCATACCTGCAAATTTAGCCCCTGGTGCCTTTCAAGTTCACCCTGTCTATTATGAAATACAGATATTAACAAAATATTTTAAGAAATTGGTCAGGTGTGGTGGCTCTTGCCTGTAATCCTAGCACTCTGGGAGGCCAAGGCACATGGATTGCCTGAGGCCTGAGCTCAGGAGTTCGAGACTAGCCTGAGGAAGAACACAACCTCCTCTCTAAAAGAAATAACTGGGCGTTGTGGGCACCTGTAGTCCCAGCTACTTGGCAGGCTGAGGCAAGAGAGTCTCTTGAGCCCTAGAGTTTGAGGTTGTTGTGAGCTGTGATGCCACACAGCACTCTATCCAAGGTGACAAAATGAGACTCTATCTCAGAAAGTAAAAGGTAAGAAATTATAATGAGTATTTAGTAAGGAGAAAAAACAGACTTTCAGAATAAATCAGAGGGAAACCTAAATTAGGCTGTGGGTCATGAAAGCAGTCTCTGTGGAAGTGATATTTAAACTGCCACCTGAAGGATCACTTGAAATTAGTGAAGCAAAGTCCAAAGGTCAGGAGAAAATGTTTCAGTCAGAAAAAAAAGCATGGATAAATGCCCTGAGATGAGACAGCGCACAATTCTGAGCAACTGAAGGAACAGAAATGTATTGAGCTGAAAAACGGAGTGCTGAAAGGAAAGTAGAAAAAGAAGGCCCAGGAGACTCAGCCTGGGCATAAGTGTGAAGCGCTCTTGGAGTAAGGGCAAAAATTTGATATTTCTCATACCGAAAGGAGACATCATTGACAGTTTTCATCAAATTACTGATTTCATCATGTTCATGTTTCATTAAAGCCTTCTAGTTGAATGTAACTAAGATTCCATGTAAAGAAACCAGATAGAGGTTGGGCTTTGTGGACTGAACAGTTTAGGTGGAGAATGTGGGGCCCAGGACTAAGAAGAGGTAGTGAAGTGGGAGATACAGGCATTGACTTGAGATGTGTTGAAGAGATAACACTGGCATTTTTTGGATGATGGATTGGAGGATGATGGAATTAGCAAGGATAATGGCTTAGTTTCTATCTTGAACAGCTAAGTGGATGGTGAGTTAGGGAGCACAGAAGGGGGAAGGGGATAACAAAAAGACAGTAAATTAGTCTGGATTTTTTTAAATGTGTGGTTACTTTGAGACACTCAGTGGAAATATCCAGCAGACAGATGGATATGAGATCTAGATCACAACAGAGTAGTGTAGTTATAATTTAGATCTAGAGTTTAGTACTCATGATATTTGATATTTCCCATATCGAGAAGCATAGATGTGTTATCCAAAAAAGAATGGATGTTAAACACCATCATTCAAGCTTATGACCTCAATTTAACAAAGTTGACTCTTTCTCTTCTTTTTTTTTTTACTCCTTATGTATAAATCAATTGTCGTCTTATCAATTTTACCCTCTACTATCTTTCTTATTCATGCTATCATTTCTATTTCTAGTAGTCTAATGAGAGTCTTGCTATTTCTGACCAGAGCTATTGCACTGTATATTTGAGGGTAGCAAGACTGGTTGCCAGGAGATTAATAGAGTGTTGCAGCAAGCTAGGAGAGTTATTTGCTGTAGAGAAAGATGAAAGTGAGTAGATTTAAAAAACAAAGGATATGAGCGAGGGGAATGGAAAATGAATATTTGACTATCAGGGGAGACATTAGAAATGCCTGTATCATATTTGTAATATGGAAATATAGTTTCCCAATCTGAAGGTTGTCTGTTTGCTTTGATTGTTGTGTCCTTAGCTCTGCAGAAGCTTCTCAGTTTAAGTCCCATTTGTTTATTTTTGTTGTCATTGCAATTGCCACTGAAATCTTCATAAAATCTTCCCCCAGGCTGACTTCCTCAAGAGTTTTTATGCAGCCTTTCTTCTAGGATTTTTATCATTTCAAGTCTTAGATTTAAATCTTTTACCCATCTTGAGTCAATTTTTGTAAGTGGTGAAAGATATGGGTCCAGTTTCAGTCTTTTACATCTGGTTATCCAGTTCTCCCAGCACCATTTATTGAATAGGAATTCTTTCCCCAGGATAAGCTTTTGTTTGGTTTATCAAAGATCAGTTGGTGATAAGAGATGGGTTTTTGTGGACTTGTAATATAGCCTGATGTCTGGTACAGTGATGCCTCCAACTTTGTTTTTATTACTAGAAATTGCCTTGGCTTTACATTTGTTTCTGGTTCAATACTAAATGAAGAATTATTTTTTCCAGTTCAATCAAAACCACCCAGAGATTTTACTTAACCCCAGTGAGATTAACCCACATCACAAAGTCCAAAATTTGCAGACGCTGTCACGGATATGGAGAGAGGAACACTTTTACGCTATTGGTGGGACTGCAAACTCATGCTGCCTCTTTGGAAAGATGTATGGAGAATCCTCAAATAACTCAAATGAGACCTTTTTGACCCCACAATCCCATTGCTAGGCATTTACCTAGAAGAAAAAAAAAACATTTTACCATCAGGAAATTTGCACTAGATTATTTATTACAGGTCAATTTACAATCACTAAGATATGGAAACAATCTAAATGCTCATCGACTCAGGAATGGATTAACAAACTGTGGTATATGTGTACCATGGAATATTATTCAGCCATAAAAATGATGATGACATGTTTTGTATTAACCAGGATAGAGTTGAAACACAATCTGCTTAGTAAGGTCTCATTAGAATAGAAAAACATATATGCAATGTATTCAATACTAATATGAAGCCAGTAGATGATCTAATTCCCATCTAATTGAAATGAGAAAAACTCATTTCAATTCAAGTTGAGTGAGGGCGAATGAGGGAAGGAGAGGAAAATGGGGAGTTTGGGATGTTCCCACTTAATGGGCACAATATAGGAGTGTTTGGCACACTTTTTGGGTGTGGGACACAACTACAAGAGGGACTCTACATAACAAATGCAAATATTGTGACCTGTTTGTATGTACTGTCACATTAACCTGAAATAAACAACAAACAAACAAAAACTCCCCAAGGCTTAGAGTGGTTAAAAAGAAAATGCCATGAAGGCTATGTTTAACAGTTGGACTAAAATATTTTACATTGTATATGAAGTCAGCACATTGTGCCCCATGACATGATTGCACTAATGTACACAATTATGATTTAATAAAATTATAAAAAAAAAACCTGGCCTGAAATCACTTGATGGTATAATGTATAGGTGGAAGTCCACACCAGTTCTCTGATTACCATGTCATACTATGCTTTTCCTCTACTGCATTTCTTAATATACTTATGTTTTCTTCATATCAACTGAACAAAATTCAGAATAAAACTCTCGTAACATTAAATGCTCAATAAATTTTTATTTAATTGTTTAAAAATAGAAATGCCTTAACACATAAGTAGACTATAAATTTTTACCTGTCCATTTTTAACATAGTAAATATCTATGAAATGACACAAACTTATTCTACACTATTCTACAAGGCATCTTCTACCAATAACAATTCTTTCAGGTAATATTAATTTGAACTAATTTTTGAAAGACGTGGGAATAAGTATTTGCAGATAGTTTCCTAAACACTTCACATATATTAAAGCATTTGATATTTATAAAAATTGTATGACACATACCACATTTTAAAGATGAAAAAATGAAGAACACCACATTTCTGGAGTGTCTTTTCCAAGATCACGCAATTTACAACAGTCAGAAATAGACTTGAACCCAGTGGTTCCAAAGTCTGTACTCTAATCTAGGAAAGTAAAGCACTATGTATGTGTTAAGCACCTGTGAATGGGCAAACAACTATGGAACATGTGAACATATGCATGAGACTATATTTAAATAAACATAGCTTGTTTTTATTTTATTTTATATACATTTTAAGGGAACAAGTGTAAGTTTACATGCATATATTGTGTAGTGGTGAAGTAGTGGGCTTTTAGTTTGTCTATCACCCAAATAGTAGACTTTGTACCTACAAGTAATTTCTCATCACCCACACCTCTCTTATCCTTCAACTGTTATGAAACTTCAAGGTCTGTAATTCCACACTCTCTGCCCATGTGTACATATTTTTTATCTCCCTCTCATAAGTGATATGAGATATGCAATATTTGACTTTCCATTTTAGGGTTATTTCATTTGAGATAATGGACTCTACTTCCATCCGTGTTGCAAATTATGTGATTTCATTCTTTTTTATGGCCAAATAGGATTCCATTTTGTATTTATACCACATTTTCTTTATTGACTCATACATTGAAGGACACTTAGGTTAATTTCATATCTTTGCTATTGTCAAAAGTTTAGCGATAAACATTATGAGTGCAGTTATCTTCTTGATGTGATAATTTCTTTTCCTCTGGGTGGATTCCCAGTAGTAGAATTTCTACATCAAATGGAAGTTCTATTTTTAGTTCTTTGAGAAATCATTATACTTTTTTCCATAGAGGTTTTATATAATGGATAGTGTAAATATCATGGTGAGGAGAAAGAACATACTCTGTAACTAGTTTTTAAACCATATATCATAGAAAATTAAGTTATTTTGTTGCTCTAAATCAGTCAAGCTCAATGAGAGATAGATTGTTGAAATGAAAAGATTCTTGTTTCTTGTGGAGGAAGCTCAAGGGTGACCATTGCTATTTATAATCATACATCTATACCATTCACCTTTCCTTAAGTAGCATGTAACAAACTTCTGCAAAACAGTATATAGAAAAATTTGATTTGTTGACTTTTGCCAACAGATGTGCCAATGTCTTAAATCAAGGGAACTATGTGGAAGTTCTACTCAGTCGCAGGTAGGTAGATATTATGAATAGAAAGGGAAAAGGCAATTTCCTACCTGATGGTGTGGAACGCTCTAAATCTGCCAGTCGAATTTTCTCCCTTCTGTTTTGGATCTTATAAGACATTATGAATAGGCAATTTAGTATTTGTTACTAGTTTGGAAATTATTTTTCTGGAGGGAGTATGAAGTGCTAAGTATTTATAGACAGAAACTCTGGCAAAGAATATAGAGGTTCTTGAAATGGCCTTTCATGGTGGTAGGAGAGCTTGAATACACTGAAGTGCAAATCCAGATTTGTAGACTAGGGTGGGTTTGTGGAAATAAAGTACTTGATTGAGAAAGTCATTTTTTCCAGTACAAATGTGTCATTACTCAATAGCTGGGTTTTTTATTTGACTCACTTGGAGAGAGGATCCATAGCATTAGCAGTAAACAATTTATACAGTTAAAATATGAAAAAGACAAAGAAAAGCAAACTAAAAAGACATTTTAGTGTAGAATCGGAATTGAGCCAATGAGCCTGACTGGTAGAGTCTTTGGAGGGAAGCCAGGAAGTCTGTGATATTTCTCTAGCTGGGATACATATATATGATAAAAAAAATGTTAACTCTTTCCATTGAATGTGAGACTTTCCTGATTCTGAAACTCAAAACTAAATGCAAATTAAGATTTTAAAGCATGATTATAAAAACATCGCATGCACACGTGAATTTTGGCAATACCTTCGATCTCTCTAAAATGTCAAGATAGGAAAATATCCAAAACCTCTTTTTTGAGAAAAAGAGAAAGTTGGATTCTAGCCAAATACATGCTGAGGAGTTCTTATGAGACTTTATGGAAACGGTACTTTTTAAGGCAATCATGTTTTCCATGCTTTCATGGCCCCAAGTGTTACTTGAGTGAATTTAAAGTCTCATCTATTTATGCCTTGTTGCTGTATATCCTTTCTGACTTCAATGGTCAAGTTTCAGTTTGGCTAAGTGACAAAAGAAAAATATTGTACTTGGCACTGTCCAATCTTAGAATAGTTTAAGAATGAGTATGCCAAAGGAGAGTCATATTATGTGGCTCAAATTATATTTTTGCATGCATGATATGCACATCTCCCAAACTTAGACAGATATATGTTAGACTCTTTCTTTTCCATTAAAATAAATACTCATCAGATACTTGATATAATTATGCCGTGGTTGAAAGACATAAGTGATTTCAGGTAATAACACAAAATCAGCAAAGCTCTGGAACTTAGTGTTTTAAATATTATCAGCATTCTTTTTTTCTTAAAGAAGAGGGAAAAACTGTCAGAAATAACCAAGAAGAAGAATGCCTAGCTTTCTCACAACAATCTGGGAGATTATAGTAATTAACTGTAGTAATTAACTAATTCTCTTGTTTCATATAAATGGCAAAAGTGTTGCCATGGCATTGGGTTTTTTAAAAAAATTCTAGTAAGATATACATAACATAAGATTTGCCACTTAAACCATTTTAAGTGCATAGTTCTGTTCCATTTAGTATATTTATGTTCCTATGTAACCGTCACCATCTACCTTTAGAATGTTTTCATATTTCAAAACTGAAACTCTGTACCCAGTGAACACTGAGTCTCCATTTTCCCCTTCCCAGCCCCCAGCTGGCACAACACTGCTTTCCATTTCTATGAACATCACTATTTTAGGTAACATATAAGCAGAGTCATACTGTAGTTTTCCTATTCGTACCTTGCTTACTTCACTTCACATAATGTCTTCAATGTTCATCCATGTATCAGAGCAAGTATCAGAATTTCCTTTCTTTTAAAGCTAAATAATAGTCCATTGTCTGTGAATATCATATTTTGTTTATCCAAAATGGACTGGATTGGTTCTTCCAGAAGCTATTGTGTGCTTTGAGTTTTAATATTATGTAATCTTTCTAAAAGTCAGGGATGTGGTCATAGAATCTATACTAGATTTGGAGACATGAAAACTAAGCTTAGGTCTGCTCAAATAGGTTAATCAGTAAACTTCTTGTAAACTTTTTTCTGATTTAGTTTTCTTATCCATAAAATAGAAATAAAATTGCATTTTATATTACTACTATAGCTAATATATCCAAGATATATTCTCTTGACCATCCAAGAGACTGTAAAACACTGGTCAGTATATGAAGGTGGTTAATATAAGGAGCTGGGCCTACCATACATGCATATGGTGGATGTCCTGCCTATGAAAATTCGGTCAACTGAAACACGTGGTCAGTGTAGGGAGATGGTCAGCTATGGAGGCTGCATTAGGGAATGTAAGTGTTCTTGTTACATGCATGAAGTGTGCAATGCTGAAGTCAGAACATGTAGTATGCTGTCACCAGAGCAGTGCATTATAGCTTATTTTGTACCCCTCATTGTCCTCCCAGACTCACCCTTTCTTAGTGTCCACCTGCTGTCCCCAACCTCCAGGATGAATCGGCACAATAGAAGGTGAGCAGAGGGACGTCCCCTGCAGCCTGAGCTCCGCCTCCTGTCTGATAAGCAGTAGCTGTAGACTCTAATAGAAACATGGACCCTACTGTAAACTCTGCATGTGAGGGATGGAGGTTGCATGCTTCTTATAAAAATCTACTACCTGATTATCTGAAGTAGAGATGGAATATTATACTGGAATCATCCCAAAAGCATTCTCCCCACAGACCATGGAAAATTGTTTTCCGTGAAACTGGTCCTGCTGCCAAAAAGGTTGGAGATTGTTGCTTTATGTCACTTTCTGACCATATGTATGCATCATTTACCTCCCACTTATTAGTGAAAACATGTGGTGTTTGTTTTTTCCATCCCTGAGATAATTTAAGAAGAAATATTTGTGCTTCACTCCTTGTGGAAGTGTTGGTGTGATGACCAGGGGAAGCAGCCACTCCTGAGAGCTTTGGATCAATCGTCCCTTGGTGCACTCATGACAACTAACTTGGGAACTGCCATAGCTGCAGGAGCAGCTGTGTTGGGGGAGAGTAGGAAGGGCAGCTTTCCTCCAGAGAGGAGAGGAAGAGTCTCCAGAGGGAGAGTTGAATGGAGGAAAGCTGGCCCTCTGGCCTGTTTGTCATCAGGGGCTCCTCTGGCTTGCTGCACTATCCTCTTCCCTGAAGACAGTCTGCCCTAAATCTTCAAGCTCTGGGAATCACATAGTTCCCCTGGGACTTGCCAGCCTCCTGGGGCCACTATAGTCTGGCCAGGAATTGGGAAATGTTTGTGTGGGAATCAGTGAAAAGAAAATTGAAAGGCTGGAGCTCCCTCGGGAGCAAGCAGTATAACACCCATTACCTCAGCTCCTATCTGTGGGAAGGGGTAGCAACACGGAGGAGGCTGGCGAAACTCTGTTCTCAGGAAGCTGCCAATTCACTAGTAGCAACAACTTTTGGACTCATGAGGGTAGAGAAGATTTCTAACAGTTAGGGGCCTACAGTCTGCCAGAGGTATGAGGGGAGGAAAAACAAACATTCCCACCCACCCCTCCACAGGGCTCCAAATGAGTTCGGGGTGATCTCTGTCCAAATCTTGCTCCTTCCAGTTCTACTCTGCTACTTCTTCCTATGTATTCTCCAGGAAGTTTGCATTTGTCTCTCTGAAATTCACCTGGGCTATGATTTTTGTTTGTTTGTTTGTTTCTCCTAAAAATTTTCTCTCTTACTGAGATAATCTGGCAACTGATGTCTGTAGTCAGCCATCTTGCCCCCTCTTTGCACTATATTCATAATTTTTTAAAGGAATAACTGTATATTCCTTTATAAAGCTTTTCCTCCAAAAATCAATTGTGAATAAGTTGAAGAGCCATGAAATCTGGGGACTGAGGGTTGGAATCTGGTAGTGAGGATTTAGAGAGAAAGGAATGCCTACACACTATTCATGGGACTGTAAATTAGTAGAACCTCTATGAAATACACTATGGGTATTTCTCAAAGAAATAAATGAAGAAGACTTACCATTCAATACACTACTGGGTCTATCTTCAAAGGAAGTCATTTTATCAAAAATACATCTGTACTTGAATGTTTATTGTAGCACAATTCACAATCGTAAAGTTGTGGACTCAACCTAGTCCATCACTATGGAGTACCATGGACTACTATGCAGCCATAAAAAGGAATGAAATAATGTGTTTTGCTACAAGTTGGATGATCATTATCCTAAGTGAAATATCTCAGGAATGGGGGGAAAAAACACATGTACTTTTTAATAATTGGCAGCTAATCAATGGGCACACATGAACACAAATCTCAAAGTCAATGGAAATCAAGAGGGGAGGGAGATTGAAGGTAAAAACCTACATATAGGATACAGTGAACACTACTTAGGTGATTGGAATACCAAAAGACTTAACTTACCTTGTAAAAGTTATCCATGTAACAAATATTTTGAAATGTTTTAAAAAGTTTAAAGTTTAGGCTCGGCACCCGCAGCACAGTGGTTACAGTGCTAGCCACATACATCAAGGGTAGCAGGTTTGAACTTGGCCCTGGGCCAGCTAAACAACAATAACAACTGCAACAACAAAAAAATAGCCAGGTGTTGTGGGGGCACCTGTAGTCTCAGATACTTGGGAAGCTGAGGCAAGAGAATCACTTAAGCCCAAGAGTTTGAGGTTGCTGTGATCGGTGATGCCAGGGCACTCTACCCAGGGTGACATAATAAGACTCTGTCTCAAAAAAAAAAAATTAAAAGTTTAATACATATCATGTTGCTTTGTCTTCAGAATCACTTGAGATAGTGTAATAGAAATTATGAACTACATTTTATGAGTTTACAGTACTTAGATCATACAACGTTTGAGTGAAAGAACTGACTTAAAACAAGGGGGTTAATTCTGAAATAGTCCTCTTTTTACATTTACTCTGATTTGTGACTAGTCATGTTGCTAATGTTGAATGTGGAAGAGTTAAGATTGAACATCACATTTCATTTACATAATAGTGTGGAACTGTTTTCAAATTGTGTAGATGCGTGCTTGTATCCCTACAATGATATAGTGAGAAAGAAGATTTTATCATATTCATGTCTATAAATAAGGGGGGGAAGGTTGAAAGGTTGTCTTGATCAATATCATATGCAATAGCAAAAGGAAAATCTCTACTTTTACTAATGATTTTTCTTTTATTTCAATAGATTTACAGGTTACAGGAGTACTTTTGGTACATGAATATATTGTATAGTGATAAAATTTGGCCTTTTAGAGCACCTAAATAGTGTACTTTGTACTGAATAGGTACTTTTTCATCAGTCACCCCTCTCCTCCTTCTCAGTTTGACTCTCCAGTGACTGTTGTTCCACTCTCTACCACCATCCATATCCATAGCGTAGCTCCATTTATATTGAGAATACACAGATGTGGTTTTGAATTCTCAAGTTATTTCAGTTAGGATAATGGTCTCCAGTTTCATTCAAGTTGCCAGAAAATACAGTATTTTATTATATTTTATGGCTGAATAGTATTCCACAGTGTGTATATGCGTATATATGTGTGTGCATACACACACTACATGTTCGTTATCCACTCATTGGTTGATAGGTACTTAGATTGACTCCATATTTTCATTATTGTGAATAGCGTTGAGATAAACATACAAGTGCAGTTATCTTTTTGATATAATGATTTATTTTCCTATAGGTAGATACTTTAGAGTGGGATGATTACTGGATTGAATGGTAGATCTACTTTTAGTTCTCTGAGAACTCTCCACACTGTTTTTGATAGTTGCACTAATTTATATTCCCAACAACAATATACTTTCATACATACAATAGTATACTTTCATACACCTTTTCACCACATGTACATCAATAACTATTTGTGACTTTTTGATAATGGCCATTCTGACTGGAACAAGATGGTATCTTATTGCTGTTTTAGTTTGCATTTCTGTGATGATGAATTATATTGAACATTTTTTGTATGTTTCTTGACTATTTGCACATTTTTGAAAAGTGCCTGTTCTTGTCACTTGCCCACATTTTAATGAGGTTATTTGTCTCTTGCTGAGTTATTTGCAGATTTTTGATTTTAGCGTTTTGTCAGATTCATTCTGTAGCTTATTTACTTGACTTTTCTGATTGTTTCTTTTGCTATGCAGAAACATTTTGCTTGAAGTAAGTCACATTTGTTTATTTTTTGGTTTTGGTGCATTTGCTTTTGGAGACTGAGTCATAAATTCTTTGCCTAGGCCAAAGTCCAAAAGTTTTTTCTAGATTTGCCTCTGGAATTTTGGAGTTTTAGATTTATATTTCAGACTTTAATTCATTTTAAATTAATTTTTTGTATGAGGTGAGACATTGAGATCTACATTCACTGTGCATATGCCTTATCAGTTTTTCCAACAACATTTTTTGAGTAAAGTACCCTTTCCCCAGTGTCTTTTTTGCCTGATCTGTCAAATATAAGTCAGCTATAGTTATATGGATTTATTCTGTTTTCTATTTTGTTCCATTATCTATGTGTCTACTTTTATATGAGTATCGTGCTACTTTGGTTAGCATAGCCTTGTGATTTACTTTGAAGTCAGGTAATGTGATGCTTCTGGCTTTGTTCTTTTTGTTTAGGGTTGCTTAATACATCCAGGTTCATTTTTGGTTCCACATGAATTTTATGATTGCTTTTTCTAATTCTGTGAAGAATCATGGTGGTATTTTGATAGGAATTTCATTGAGACTATAGATTGCTTTGGGCATCACTGCTATTTCACAAGGTTAATTCTTCCAATCCATAAGAATGAGATTTTTTTGTTTGTATCTTTTATGATTTTTTTAATCACCTATACAGTTTTTATTATAGAGGTTGTTCGCCATTTTCTTTAAATGTATTCCTGTGTATCTTACTTTTTTCTAGCTATTATAAATAAGATTGAGTTCCTGATTTTGATATCAGCTTGATCATTATTGATTTATAGAAATAGTACTGATTTTTGAGCATTGATTTTTTTTGTAACTGGAGATTTTACTGAATTCATTCAGGAATTTGATGAGTCCTTGGAGGAGTTTTTTAGGATTTTCTAGGTATGAGATTGTATCATCAAACAACAACAATAAAAATTTGACTTCCTCTTTTTCAATTTGGATGCACTTTATTTCACTATCTCTCTTGACATGTCTGGATAGAGCTTCCAGTAGTAGATTGAATAGAAATGCGTAAAGTGAGCATCATTGTCTTGTTCCACTTCCTGTAAGGAATGTTTACAAGTTTTCCCTGTTTAGTATGATATTGGCTGTTGGTTTGTTATATGTATATGGCTTTTATTATTTTGAAATATGTTCTTTCTAGGCCTCGTTTCTTGAAGGTTTTTATAGCTTGAGACTGGATTTTAGTGAATGCTTTTTCTGGATTTATTGAGATGATCATATGATTTTGTTTCTAATTCTGTATTTATAGTGAATCACATTTCTTGACTTGCATATGCTGAATTATCCTGCACCCTTGGGGTAAAACACACTTGTCATAGTGTATTATCTTTTTTTTGTGCTGGTGGATTCAGTTTGCTAGTATTTCATTGAGAAGTTTTGCATCTATGTTCACCAATGACATCAGTCTATAGTTTCTTGTTTTCATTGTTGTGTTTCATTTTTTGTGTTCACTGGTTTCATAGAATGAATCAGGGAAGATTCCTTTCTTTTCAATCTTTTGGAAAAATTTCAGTTGGATTGGTCTTATTTCTTTTTGTAC
>CAUYRH010069078.1:0-45738 GCA_963574655.1 Perodicticus potto
TTTTTGAGACAGAGCCTCAAGCTGTCACCCTGGATAGAGTGCTGTGGCATCACAGCTCACAGCAACCTCCAATTCCTGGGCTCAAGGGAGTCTCCTGCCTCTGCCTCCCAAGTAGCTGGGGCTACAGGCGCCCGCCACGACGCCCAGCCATTTTTTGGTTGCAGCCACCATTGTTGTTTGGCGGGCCCTGGCTGGATTCGAACCCGCCAGCTTAGGTGTACGTGGCTGGCGCCTTAGCCCGCTGAGCCACAGGCGCTGAGCCTTGAAAATAATTTTTAACTGACATTTTCATCAAAAGTTCATAGAAAGTTTAAATACTTAGATGCATGAAATTTAGATTTTTTTCCATAGGCAGTAATTATGGCTCAAAACTGAGGTTAACACCAGGCTGTGTAAGGAACTTGAGCTGAAAAAGCTGGAAACTGCTAGTTGCCTCTCCAAATTAGGGTTTGTTCTGGCAGCATGTTTTCAGAGAGCCCTGGACACACTGCATGAGTTCAGAGGAAGAAGGCCAGCTAGTGGGGTCTGTAAACCCCATCTGCCCCATGGGGCTTGGATGGGGAGCCCTGCCGGAGGGACAGGGAAACGGAAGGGACACTGGATCCGTCTCTTGGTGAGTTGGGAAGCCTCAGGCTTTCCACTGCATCTGCCTACCGCACTCCCCTGCCTCTGGGCTGTCCAGGACACAGGAAGCATGGCATGATGAGCTAAGAATTAAATATGCCCCCCACACAGGAGTGTGGCAAAGATCCTGCAGATGGGGCCTTTTATGTAAGGAAACCTGAGGAGTGGGGATAATGATCTTGCCTGCTAGCTTTGGGACTTGGCAGGAAAATTATAATCATAATAAATTACTGTGCTCATGATGATGAGAGGAGAGGAGAGGCTACCTAAAAGAGACCTGACACTAGTCTCTGTGCTGACAGATGACAAAAGTAGGTTTGGCTCTCGAGGCATAGGGGACACGTACTCCAGGCCTGGCCCTGCTTCTCCCTTGCTCTGTGACCTTGGGCAAGTCCTTTTTTCCCTTTGGGCCTCAGTTTCCTCATCAGCATTAGCAGAGATGACACTCAAAATGTTTAACCCTGTGTGGTGGCTCAGAACAATTGCTGACTAGCTGTGTGTAAGGCCTGAAAGAAGCCGTGAGTGCAGTACTCCTTGGTTTGTAGGGTGTTTGACGGGGCCTTTACAGATCATCCAATCAAGGAGTCAGCAAACTACATCCTGCAGGTCAAATCTGGCCCATTACCTGTTTTGTAAATAAAGTTTTATTGGAACATTGCTGCTTCTGTTCACTTACATAGTCTGTGGGTGCTTAGTGTTTCAGTGGCAGAATTGGGTATTTGCAACAGAGGCTGTAACCCACAAAGTCTCAAATATAGGGCTGCTAAAAAATGTATGTAAGTTGTTTTTTTTTGTTTTTGTTTTTTTTTTGAGACAGAGTCTCACTATGTTGCCCTTCGGAGAGTGCTGTGGTATCACATCTCACAGCAACCTCAAACTCTTGAGCTTAAGTGATTCTCTTGCCTCAGCCTCTCAAGTAGCTTGGGACTGCAGGTGCCCGCCACAACACCTGGCTTTTTTTTTGTTTGTTTGTTTGAGACAGAGCCTCAAGCTGTTGCCCTAGGTAGAGTGCTGTGGTGTCACAGCTCACAGCAACCTCCAACTCCTGGGCTTAAGCAATTCTCTTGCCTCAGTCTTCCAAGTAGCTGGGACTACAGGTGCCTGCCACAATGCCTGGCTATTTTTTGATTGTAGTAGTCATTGTTTTTGGCAGGCCTAGGCTAGATTCAAACCTTCCAGCTCTGGTATATGTGCTGGCGCCTTAGCCACTTGAGCTACGGGTGCCGAGCCAACGCCTGGCTGTTTTTTGTGGCAGTTGTAGTTGTTGTTTAGCTGGCCCAGGCTGGGTTTGAACCCACCATCCTCGGTACCTGTGGCTGGCACCATAACTCCTGTGCTACAGGTACCAACCTAATGTATACAAGTTTTAAGAGATAATATCTATGCATTTCTTTCTTTCTTTCTTTCTTTCTTTCTTTCTTTCTTTCTTTCTTTCTTTCTTTCTTTCTTTCTTTCTTTCTTTCTTTCTTTCTCTCTTTCTCTCTCTCTCTCTCTCTCTCTTTCTTTCTTTTTGAGACAGAGTCTCACTTTGTCGCCCTTGGTAGAGTACTGTGGTGTCACAGCTCACAGCAACCTCTGGCTCTTGGGCTTAGGCAATTCTCTTGCCTCAGCCTCCCGAATAACTGGGACTATAGGCACCTGCCACAACACCCGGGTATTTTTTTGTTGCAGTTTGGCCAGGGCCAGGTTTGAACCTGCCACCCTCGGTATATGGGGCCAGCGCCCTACTCACTGAGCCACAGGCGCTGCCCTATGCATTTCTTTTTGAAGTTGAAGTGAATTACAGTAGCAATGTATAGTATGATGTTTGCTCAAAAGGTGGCGTTAATCAAATGCTAGCATCACAATGCAATAGGCCTGAATAGGAATAGCTTTTTCTCCTAAAATGTATATACATGTTTTGACACTCTCTGTATTTATTATCTGTCCTTTGCATCCAAGGATTACTGACCCCTGATCTAATACACTTGAGCTCAAATGTGAAACTGGGTTTCACGTCCACATAGGGGTCCTGTGGTGACATGGAGGCAGAACTGGAGTGGGAATCCAGGTCTCTTAAGTCCTGGGTCAGTGCTTCTCTACTCACTCGACTGCTACCTTTCCTGGAGGTGGTTCTTTTATGAAGAGGACCCAATGACAGATCATGAACTCTTGGAGCTCTATCTTCTTACTCATTTTCATCAGCACCATAGCTTTTGTGTTTTGAGTGCACAGGAAATCTTGCTTGAGTGTTTGGACCTTTACCTGGTTTAGCAGCTCCACAAATCTTGATTTTTTACCCATGGATTTTGTTTGAAATAGGTCTGTGTTGAGGTAGGATGACTACTAGTAGTACTAATTATCTTAACACCTGTTTACTGCAGCCTTGGCACTGGGATAAAGAAGCACTTACTTTCATTCATAGCTGGACAGTGCTAATTCTCCCAACAGTGCTGAGAGGTAGAAATTCCTGGAAACTGAGCCATTTATCCAGAATTGTAGAGTTAGTTACCATGTGGTGGACCGGGGCTTCACACTATAGCGCCTGTGCTCTGAACAACTGTGCTGTGTTGTGGAGCTGGGGATTGTTCTTAGACACAATCTGATGGAGGGATCATCTGATGATAGGTCTTAAGGTGCAGGTTAGGCCACTGTAGCAGAGTAACCCCCTGATACGATGCTTTAATTTGCACAGAAGTTTATCTGTCATGTGAAAATCCAGGAGTTGGTTCAGGATGGCAGGGCTGCCCCATGGTCTAATCTAGGCTCCTCTCTCACTGCTCCATCATCATGTGTCTTCCACCTTATGGTCCGTAATGTCCTACTTCTGCCATCACTTCTGGATTTTAGCTGGGAAGAAGGAGAGAGGACAAAGCAGAAGGCACCTTCTCTAGGAATGGTCAAGAATTTGAACACATCACTTTACCTCATATCTCATTGGCCAGAACTTAATCACATGACCACACCTCGTTGCAAGAGAGGCTGAGAAATGTAGTCTGCAGCCAGGTGGCCTCTTCCCTGGTTACAGTCCTGCGGGTCTTTTGCTGAGGAAGAAGGGGAGAGAGAAGGGGATAATGTACAGTCTCTGCCACAAATTGTAGCCACCAGGCAAGGGTGGGGTGGCCCTGCTGTGGGCTCTAGGGAAGGTAGAGTGGAGCTTGACTTGGAGGTTGCTTGACTTGATTTCCATTCTGCTCCTGGCAGGTACAATTGCAAGGAGGAGTTCCAAATCCATGATGAGCTGCTCAAGGCCCATTACACTCTGGGCCGGCTCTCGGACGTTACCCCTGAGCACTACCTGGTGCAGGTAAGGTTAGGCGCCACCTTCCCAGCCTCCCCCGCTGCCTCCCACTCTTTCTTTCTTTCCTCAAGGGTTCTCTCCCTCCCCTCTCTCCTGCTGTCCTCTACTTCCCTACCTCCCCCTGCCTCTCTGCCCATCTTCAGAACTGGCAGGGCCCTGGGTATTCCCAGGGGGACAGCACAGTTGTCCTCTGGGTGATTTCTGGTATCCCTGTCCAGCCTTACTGTGCAGACCCCTTATCCACATGCTTCCTCGGGAGGGGAGACGTTTGCCTTCCTCTGGGGGAACTGCAGGCCTTATGGTCAGCCCTAGAGCCAGCTTTGCCCCTGAAGTGCCTCTCATTGCTTTTTTCTCAAGGTCTGGCTCAGATGCCACCTCCTCCATGAAGGTCTCCCTGATTCCCCCTGAGGAGTTTTTTTTCTTTTTCCTACACTTTATGACACCCTTCCCCAGATCACAGATGATCATGTATTTTGTCTGTTTTTCCTATGAGCCCTAGGCAGTGCGAGGGCAGGACCGTGTTCCTTTCACCCCCGTGTCCCCACTCCCTGTTGCCTAGATGCCTCTGAGCTGTCTAGGTGACCCTTCTGTGGCTCTCGATTGCCAGGGTTGCTACTTCCTGGTGCGGGATGTTACTGAGAAGATGGATGTGCTGGGCACTGTGGGGAGCTGTGGGGCTCCCAACTTCCGGCAGGCGAAGGGCGGGCTTGCTGTGTTCGGCATGGGACAACCCAGCCTCTTGGGGTTCAGGAAGGTCCTCCAGAAACTCCAGAAAGATGGGCATAAGGTAAGCACACTGGTTTTCAGGCAGGGGCAAAGAGGCTCCTGGGAGGGGCCTGGCTGTGTGCTGGTGAGGGTGGGTATTGGCCTAGACCAGGCTTTGCCAGGCCTTGGCTACCAGAATTGTCATTGTGGTTTGGAAATTCTGGTGAATGCTTATTACACTGTTCTGAGTGGACATAGGAGCTTGAGGTCAGAGCCCTCTACACACTCCATTTTTGGGAGCCTTAGAAGAAGTGAAGTGTGACAGGGTGACAAGAGGGGTCAGCTTTTAATTCAAGAGCTTGCCGAGTGATGATCACATCTAACACTTATTTCCTCATGTCAAGCTCATGAGGGAGGAGTAGTTCATCTCCCATTTTACAGAGGAGGAAACTGACGCCTGAAAGGCTAAGTGGCTTGTTCAAGGTCACCAGCTCCTGAGTGGTGTTCTAAGATCCGCACCCAGGCAGCTGGGCTCCATGTGTCTGCTTTCAGTGACTCCTCTTTTTTGAGACAGAGCCACAGCTGTCACCCTGGATAGAGTGCTGTGGCATCACAGCTCACAGCAACCTCCAATTCCTGGGCTCAAGCGAGTCTCTTGCTTCCGCCTCCCAAGTAGCTGGAACTACCAGGCGCCAGCCACAACGCCCGGCCATTTTTTGGTTGCAGCTGTCGCTGTTTGGAGGGCCTGGGCTGGATGCGAACCCACCAGCTCAGGTGTACGTGGCTGGCGCCTTAGCCTTTTGAGCCACAGGCGCCTACCCTGGAATACAATATTAATAGAGTGTTAATGTCTACATGTGTTAATGTTGAAGTTAGACTAAACGATTTCATAATGTATTGCCTATGTATAGCCTATGTAACTGATGGTCTGGGTTTACATCTAGGGAGACCATCTAGGAAGAATATGTTACCTAAAAAATACGGTGTAAGTTGTGAATCTTGTAAATCACATTCTTTACCTCCTGTCAGTCATAATGGTCCTGTTCCAGTCAATTTTCACTGTTTGCTTTTTACCATAATTCACTCACTCAGATCAAGCTACTTTGGTTAGAGAAATGCTATTCTCCATGTAGTGTAGGTATTTCTTGTCTATTGGAATCAATTTATTGAGTCTCTAGGAACATTTGTAACTACTGTATTTAAATCTCAATTGCAATCACACGCAAATAATATGCCTTGGACGAAAACAAAATCAGGTGTGTGTCATTGGCCTCAATAATTATTTGGAGTTATTTTGAGATATGGTCTCACTTTTGCTCAGGGGCAAAATAGTGCAGGGGCATTGTTAGGGCGAAAGAAAAGCGGGCCTAACTCCATTTTGTTGTAACTCATTCCTGAGAATCAATGGGGAGGCAAAGCAGGCCTGACTCCATTTTGTTTTGTTACATTTTATTGTTTTAAATAAAACCTTTTCGGCTTGCCTCCCTGCCCATTGCATGGTATTTTAAATGGACCTGGTTAGAACTGTTCGAATTATTAGTATTGTGTAGAAAGACACTAACTACCCTCGTGACAACAACCCTTGATTATGTTAAGGTGGTCTTCATACCACCCATATATGATACTGAAATGTTAAAAGAACAAGCTTGACTCCATTTTACTATTTACTCCCTTTTTCCTTCAAAACTAGGTCCTCTTGTTTGCCTTCCCATTGTGTAACTATAAATGCACTTGCTTGTGATTGTGGCCCTAGTGATTATAGCTTTTTATGATCATGCCCTTTACAACCCTTACCTGTTAAGTTCCCCTCTCTGCATTTCCCCACCTAGGGCATTGTGTTTTGTACCTATCTTGTAAAGAAGAAAAATCACTAATGGCTCTCATGATCATAGCATTATGTAAAATGACTAACCACCCTATCCTCGTGATTCCCCCCTAACCCTTTAACTGTTGTTTTCCCTTTTGTAATAACACTTGCAGTTTTTGCTTGCCCCCTGGAAAAGTTTTGCTCTATAAAAACCAGAGCCACAGACAATTCAAGGCTGCTCTCAGAAACCTCACGTTGGGACACTGAGGCAGTCGCTGGCCAGCTCTTCAATAAAAGGACTCCTTTAAATTCGACTTGTCTGGTGGTGGGGTCTTTGAGAGACTCCTGGATATAACAGCACAATCTCAGAACTCTGAACTTCTAGACTTGAACAATCCTCCCACCTCAGACTCCAAAGTGCTGGAATTACAGGTATGAGCCCTTGCACCTGGCTTTGCCTCCATTAATCCTGTCAATGACTTTCCAGGTTGAGTGCTGTAAGGACCAAGAGAAAACTTCCCCTTCGCCCTTTGAAGATTCACTAAAAATCAATCGATAGGAGGCAGATTAAGAGGAGAAAATGGCAAACAATTTTAAAAATGTGCACAGGCAGGAATCACAAAGTGATTACCCCAATCCAATTCCCTGAAGGGGCACATGAGATGGGGAAGACAGACAATTCTTTTAAGGGCAGTAAATGATTAGTAGGGAGAACAAATGGACTGCAGCAGAGACAAATTAACTTGTAAATAATTGTCACTGAAATTTAAATGAGCTGGAGAGGCAGGGGTCATCTTGTGGAAAAGTCCATCCAGATGTGCTAGCATTTTTCAGTCTTCCTTTCCCACAAATATATAATGAGGTCACTGGGAGGGGGATAGAAGGCAATTGTGCTTTAACCAGTTTTCAGTTTTTAAAAAGCCACTAGACAGATGAAGACATTCCGGACAGTCCCTTCATGCTTGCCGGGGCTGGGGTTAGAAGGATTTTTTTCTTGAGGCCTCCTTTCAATTTTCAAAAGCATTCAGTTTGCCCAAGTGCCATACCCGGGGTAATCATTTTCTGTACCAGAACAGTTCTGTTACTACCCTAATCTCACTTTATAGATGAACAAAATTTAGAAAGCATAAACTAGTAAGCTGAAGTCTGGTCAGTAAGAAGATTCAATTGAAAACCAGGTTTTCCTATCTCCAGAGTTTTAGCTCCTAACCACTTTCTACAACAAATGAAGAAAAATGAGTTTCAAGAGAATAGTTGTATTAATAGAAGCTTTACAATTTTTATTACTGTTAAAAGAATTTCAAAGTATAACCCAGTATTTGTTTTTAAAAAGGCAAAACTATATGCAAAAATTATTCCATATTAAATATTGTTGAGAACTAAATGTTTAGGTGGATCATTTTTTAAAAAGTGTTTTTTTAAAACCTTTGTTTACATAGTGGTTAGGGGAAAAAAACCCTAAAAATACTGTTTCTGGTTATAAGAAGTTCTTTTAAGGATTTTAATTCTACTCCAATTCATAAATTTAATGCAATTATGCTCAAAATCTCAGAGATTCATTCAAACTTCACAAAATGATTCAAAAGTTGTTAAGGGCTCGGCGCCTGTGGCTCAAGCGGCTAAGGCACCCGTCACATACACCTGAGCTGGCGGGTCAAATCCAGCGCCGGGCGCCAAAGAACAACGGCTGCAACCAAAAAAAAAAAAAAAAAAAAAAATAGCCACGCATTGTGGCGGGCGCTTGTAGTCCCAGCTATTTGGGAGGCCGAGGCAGGAGAATCTCTTGAGCCCAGGAAGCTGGAGGTTGTTATGAGCTGTGATGCCACAGCACTCTACCCAGAGCGACAGCTTGAGGCTCTGTCCCAAAAAAAAGAAAAAAAAATTTGTTCAGAAAATAAATCCAAGTGAAACTAGATTAAGTAATTTGGAAAAGAAAATAGGAGACCTGCAGTTAAAATTGTAAGGCTTTTAATAAAAACAAAAATTCAAAATTTTAACATAATAAAAAATAATAGAAATTTCACTATTGATCCCAAGAATAATTAAGAAGTACATTTATGTTGACTGTGGAAGTTTGTCATTTCAAAAATCCGGCTGATTAACAAATTACTAGAAAGTTGATTAACATTGTATTGAGAAATCATAAGAAAGATAAACAGACGTTAAAAATTATTTTTCTCTTTAAATAGAGAAATTGAAAATATAATCAATGTAAAGAGATTACAAATGGAAAAATATGTGCATTTATCTGCTCCCCCAAATATTACCTAGCAGTAATCTGGTTGTGATGAGATAATATGTTATTTTATCGCTTGTCATTTTTGTGTATTTCCCACAATATCTTTCTTTTAGCATTCCAAAAGTAATTTTCTAAGCCCTTAAAATAATAACAAAATAGTGCAGTAAAACAAGGAAACACACACGCCCTTTTGGTGGTGGTGGTGGGGCGTTAGATTTTTCCCTCCCCCAGCAGGGCGGGACTTCCCGCCTCCATTGCAGTTCTCAATTCGGTCCGCCAACCCGTGTATAAAGGGCTGCCTCACAGCCCAGCTTTTATAAGGCTTGTCAGTCTTGTGACTTCGGGTTTTGTAACCATGTCTGGACGTGGTAAGGGCGGTAAGGGCCTTGGTAAAGGTGGAGCCAAGCGCCACCGTAAGGTACTGCGTGACAACATCCAGGGCATCACTAAGCCTGCGATCCGGCGTCTGGCTCGCCGCGGCGGAGTCAAGCGTATTTCTGGTCTCATCTACGAGGAGACTCGCGGGGTTCTTAAAGTGTTTCTGGAGAACGTGATCCGGGACGCCGTTACTTATACCGAGCACGCCAAGCGCAAGACAGTCACCGCCATGGATGTGGTGTATGCGCTCAAGCGCCAGGGCCGCACTCTGTACGGTTTTGGTGGTTGAGTATAGTCTAATCTATTAAACCAAAAGGCCCTTTTCAGGGCCCCCCATCTTTTCCTTTAAGGAGCTATTACACTTAAGAACCTAATCATGTTTTCTAGTTTTATTTGTTCGGCGTCCGCGCAATTCAAGCCGCCATTGTGTGTGTGTGTGTGCAGCGACAAGCTAGGTTAAAGATTGGCTAATTACGACCCCGCAAAAGGTTAATATAAATTGTCCCATAAACCCTTAGTGCCACCCCCAATAAAGCAATTGTGTCCTGGGCCACACTTAAGGTATTAAATAAAAACAGCATGAAACGACCTTTCTGAGAAGACTGGTTAGCCTGTGTATGCCATAGAAAGTGATGGGCGGTACACTCCTCACTTAGGCAGTTAATGAAACATGCAGTATTCAGTATACCAGACTAAAATGTGGGTGCCTGTTGATGACTTGGATTTCTGGTGGTTTGCTATGTTAGTTGGTGAGCTTTGGTTGAGATGTCCTTGGTTCCTTGTTCTGGTTCTAATTATTGCACTGAATCTGGAAGGTTTGTAGAGTACTTAGAGAACAACTGCAAGTAATTCCCACAAAACTGAGAATAGGTGAGGGTAGGATGCTATTGAGAAGCTTTTTAACTATAAGGGAAAGTAGTCGCATTGCTGAAGGGTTCTACAGAATAAAATATTTACAGGGTAACCCTTCAACCCAGAAAGACTATTAAAAAGTGACCCTTGGTACACAGAGGAAGAGGGATTAAACGAAAGTAGGATATTAACCCAGTTCTAAACTGGACGGCCTTCCTTAGGAGGCCTCAAAAGTTAGAAAAAAAAATCCCAAAGCCAAAAGTTGAAAACGTGGGCGTTGGGGGAAAACAAGCTACAGCAGATTTATGAACTGAAGTAGCAACTGCTGAAATACATAGCATACAGAGAGAAAACAAAATTTATATGTTCTCAAATTTAATAGATCCTTGAGTATGTTTAAACACATGCAAAATATTGAGGAAGATTATGATTAGAGGCAAAACTTTAGTTGGGAAAAAATTAGAAAACCGTCTTAAATTTTCACTTGGCTATCTCTTAACCAAAACAAAACCCATCACTTTTGTTTTTTATTAGGAGAACACAATTCTCTTGCCTCACCAAGAGTTAACCTTTGTGTGGTCAAATCTTTCCATCTGAGGACTGCTTCCTTGAGGTCCCTAGAGCTACCTCTTCGAAATAACTCATTCTCAGTCTCATAGGAAGAGATGATCCTAACTTCTCTTATATAATTCCAAATTGCAAAACCTAATATTAAGTAGATTGTATTCCTCAACTATTAGAGTGAGATTTTTTTTTCTGACTTTGTAAATCCCTTTAACAGGTTGCCTGTGAAGTGCATCACATTCTGGTTAAATGCTTATTCAATAATTAATCTTGTGTGGCTCAGCGCCAGTAGCACAGTGGTTACAGCGCTGGCCACATACACCTAGGGTGGTGGGTTCGAACCTGGCCTGGGCCTGCTAAACAGATAACTGCAACAAAAAGTAGCCGGGTGTTGTGGAGGGCACCCATAGACCCAGCTACTAGGGAGGCTAAGGCAAGAGAATCAATCGCCTTAGCCCAAGAGTTTGAGGTTGCTGTGAACTGTGACGTAACAGCAATCTACTGAGAGCGGCATAGTGCGACTCTGTCTCAAAAAAAAATGTTAAACTTTCGTCCACTTGCTTTATGGAGAAGTTTTCTGGATTGGGAGATTTTGTTTGAGGTTATATTTCCCAAGACCTTCTAAGGGTCTATGGCGTTCTAATGATTTCTTGAATACAATTTTGACAAAAATTGTAGCTTAAAAAAAAAGCTAAGTATATTGTGCATAATTTCAGTGTTATTTTTATGACTAATATTTTGTTTTTAGAAAACTGACTTATGTTCATATCTTGTTGTAATGAAACATTGAACAAATCTAAGAAAACATTTTGATATTACCTTTTTCCATTCAAGGTCCGAGATTTTGAGTAATGAAACTGTTAATACGCTACTTATATCTAAACTATTTTTGGAGTTTCTTAAGTAACCACTAGACTACACATGTTTGATTCTGCTTTTTATAAGAGATGACATAATTTGTATTTGTAATTAGTCATATACAACCTTGACAACTGTTCTGTTATATATTTGCACAATATTAAAAAAAAGAAAGCAAATCAAAAAAGAAAACTAGCATCCCTGAGTTAACTAGATAAAAAGTACTTAATAGTAGTAGGCTAGGTGCAGTGGCCTGTGTTTATGCCCTACTTTGAAAGGATTGGACAGGGGGATTGCTTGAAGCAATATAGCAAGACCCCGTCTCTACAAAAAATATAAAACGTTATCTGGGCAAAGATGAATACAAAATACTTATGTTCATCGAAAAGGCTAGCACAAAAATGCCACAAACTGATTTTATTCCTAGGTATAAATGACATTATTTGACGGTAACAAGTCCAAATACTTTAAGTGACATAAAAAGGGCCTAGAGATTTTTCCAGTGTCTTCACTATTGATAGTATGTCACTTAAAGATTCTATTCTTCCCCATACTGATAATGTTGATTAATACAATAAATCACTGACCTAATGGCTTCTGCTACAAAATATAGGTCTGAAGGTGAATTTTCTTTTCTTTTTTTTTTTTTAGACAGAGCCTCAAGCTGTCACCCTGGATAGAGTGCCATGGCACCACAGCTCACAGCAACCTCCAATTCCTGGGCTCAAGCGAGTCTCCTGCCTCCGCCTCCCAAGTAGCTGGGACTACAGGCGCCTGCCACAACGCCCCGCCATTTTTTGGTTGCAGCCGTCATTGTTGTTTGGCGGGCCCGGGCTGGATTCGAACCCGCCAGCTCAGGTGTACGTGGCTGGTGCCTTAGCCCGCTGAGCCACAGGCGCCGAGCCACATCTTAACATTTCTATAACATCTCCATGACTTTCTCTAACACCCTCATTGACACCTTAGGCTACCTGTGCCCAAAGCCAATTCATAATTTGCAGGATTTTTTTAGGATAGTGCCTGACGTCCAGGTACAAATATCTGTTGTGGTTACCTACTGTTGCCTAAGATTCTACCCCAAAGCTTGGTGGCTTAAAACAACAATCATCATCATTTTTACTCATATGTCTGTATTTTGGACCAGTCTTAACAAGGACTGTTCATGTGTTTGATGTATGGTATCAAGCAGGCTGGCTGAACTAGGACTGGAGGACCCCTCAAGGGCCATCTCCAAGTGCTGGCATTTGGGTGCTGATGGTTGCATCCTCCCTCCATAGGCCTCTTCATGGGCAGGTTGAGCTTCCCATTGATACATTTGATCTTAACTTTACAAAAGGAAGATTTCCTCGGTAGAACAGACCTAACCACATGAGCTCTTTAAATTTGAGTCCAGAGGTCAGAGATGGGGTAAGCTGAAGATCTAAGGTGTGAGATGGGTTTGACTTGAGGGAGATTTGCTGGCTCTGAAGATGGAGAAGGCCAGGCAGCAGGGAATTCAAGTTGCTCCTGAGAGTGGCCCTGGTCGATACATAGCTAGGAAATGGGGACCTCAACCCGACAGCCACAGGAACTGAGTTATGCCACAGCCACCTGAGTGTACAGCTGCCCCCAAGCTATAGACGAGTCCAGCTGATGCCTCAATTTCAGCTTTGTGAGCACCTGAGAGGAAAACCGCGTCATGCTGTCTAGACTTCTGATCTAGAAAACTGCCAAATAATAAATGGGTGTTGTGTTACGCTGTCAAATTTGTGGTAATTTGTTAAACAGCCGCAGAGAACTGTATTTGCTTCCTAGGACAAATTACCACAAACTTGGTGGCTTTAAACAACAGAAATTTCTTCTTTCATAGTCCTAGCATCCAGAAGTCTGAAATCAAGGCATGAGTAGGGTCACACAGTCTCTGAGGGCTTTAGGGAGAAATCTTCCCTTTTCTCTGCCAGCTCTGGTGCTTTCCGGCATCCCTTGTTTTCACGTGGCCTCCTCGTCTTCTAGTATCTGTGTCCTCTCCTCCTCTGTCTCTTAAAAGGACACTTGTCACTGGACCTCGGGTCCACGCAGATAATCCAGGGTGACGTCCTCTTCTTAAGAGCCTTGATTTAATTACCTTTGAAATGAACCTTTTCTAGAATCAGTTCACAATTACAGGGTTGGTCTGGGTACTAGAATGTAGACATTTCTTTTTAGACTCATCCTTCAGTCTACTACAGCAACTGACACAGAGGTAGGTCTCCTGTGACCCTCTTACAGGGAGGAGGTTATAGGTGAACAGGCAAGTGTAGGTTCTTAGAATCTGAGGCCAGTGGATTTCCCACTATGCTACTTAGCACAACACTGGAGAGAGACTAGAGATGAATAAATACTTGTTGATTAATTGAAATTCCAAATCAGTCATGAGTGAAGTACTGTGTTCAAAAAAGGATTCAGTATGGAGGGAGAAATTATCTCTTGTGCAAAATCTTTGAGTCTACTGAAAGAGGCCCAAGCTGGTGACTACTTCCATTCTTGATTAAAATGGTTAAGGGTCCTTATGAAACAAGAGGCTTGGAAGCTTTCCAAAGAGACAGCTTCCCAAAAGGATTGGAGATAAGAAGTAGAAGTGGGAACCTTCCCTTTCCTGGTGTGTTCTGGAAGCAAATTGGCCTGAGATTGAAGATAGCTCTGTCACTTATCACCCAAGTGGCCCTGACTAAATCAATTAACCTTTCTGAGTCTCACTCCACTGATCTGTGCATACAATAATATGCGTATCTCACCATGTTTTTAGACAAACTGAGGTGATAGTAATAGTAAAGCTCAAGGAGGTGGTAAATACCATTCCAAATGCTTCTCCCATATCAAGTCATTTATGCCTCATGACCACCTATGAGGTAGATATTTATAATTATTCCCATTTTACAGATGAAGAACTGAGAAAAACAGTGGTAAGATCGAAGATGGACAGCTACCAAGTGACACAGCATAGTCAGAATGTGAACTCGGGATGCACACCTTCTTAACCAGTGGGGTTACTTAAAATAACAACCATAGTCAGTGATTTAGAATAAGGCTGTGCAAGGCATTGGGCATGACCTCAGTAGGGCCAAGGAGGATGGACATGAAGTTGGGGAGAGCAAGACCAATCTGGTACCAGCACAGAATACAACCAGGTAGGCCACAGACTTCATTGCCTCCAAACTTGGTGACTCAGGTAACCTTAAGGGTGGCCCGATGCCTTCACCACCTCGCTGTACTTGTAGCTGGCTTAGGATGGAAAGGCTGAGGGAGGACATGCAGGGAGGAGGAGATGCTGTGTGCCCACCTGCTGCCCGGCAGAAAGGGAGAAATGCAGGTTCATGACAACATGTGTTGTTCCCACAGTCCTGGGAAATGTGGATGCAACTCGGCCAGGCTGTATGGGACAAAGTTTATAGACACTCAGATCCAAAAGGGCTCACAGGAGAACCTGACCCAGCTATTTCTTTCATTAGGACTTGATAAATATAAGTTCTTTTCTTTCCTGCCATCTCGATGGGGGAGCAATGGATGAGTTGGTCTGCCCCTCTGAAAGGAGGGCTATGAATATGGGGTCCAGCTATCAGGGCAGACAGGGGCAAATGATGGTAGGAAGGGTCCAGCCTCCTCATATCTCTCCATTGTTCTCCCCAACCCCTGAAATAAACCTACCATAGATATGTGGATGGCGCCTCCAGACAAGTCTTTTCGTGACACCACCTCCCCCACTTCTTGCCCCTCCTAGGCAGAAATTCAGTGGATGCCCTCTCTGGGTGAATGGTCTGGCAGAGCAGTGAGGCCAAGGACTCAGCTTCCAGGGACAGAGTTAGGCCAGGGAATCCTCCCTGAAGCAACAGGAGAAAGTGGAAGATGAAGGTCTTTAAAATAGGGAAATAGGCTGAATGGGGTGGGTGAGGTAGGGATGGTGGGCTTTGATGTTGGGTCTTTGAAACAGAGAGCTCAGACTAGGTCATGGTAAGTGTGGGAACAAGTACAGAGTGGGAAGGGACAGGAAATGTCTGACACAATGGACTTGACAACTGGGTTGACTTTCAGAGAAGCAGGTATGGAGCAGGTGGGTGCAGCTGGCTCCAGGTCCAGGGATGAGTGGTGCACATTTGTATGTCCTACTCTCGCTGAATGGGAACAAGCACCAAGCGTGGCAGAGATGACTGTCATTCCCTGCATATTTCACTAGATCCAGGCCTGAGCATATTAGGAACATCTTTCACAATGTCACCGGTGATCATGCCATGACCCTTTGCAAGAGAAACACCTGGCACTATTCTAAAGGTTTGCATACATTGTGCTGGTTGAACCATTTCATCACTTTGCAAGGTAGGAGTCATCATCGGCATTTTACCCAGGAGTGTTTGCAGCATTTCAGAGCAGTGAAGTGATTGGTCTAGCTGGGTTTCCACCTGGCCTACCCAGATTCAAAGCCCCTGCCTGCCTCACTCCAAGGGGGACTATAGAATTGGCTGGAGTTTGGGGCTTTGACGCCTTTGAAGCTTATCCTGCTTTGAAAGTTTGTGAGATTCTTGGGAATATGAGGCTAAGTCTAAAAATTTTTTTTTCAAATATTCAACTGAGTTTCTTAGGATCTGAGAAAAGGAGACTGAGTTGTTTCTTTAAAAATGAAGAAATCCTTTAAAGGCCATATTCATTATAGCTTTTTCTCTTGAAGCTTTTCAATCTCAAATTCAAAGCAGAATGTTAACAATAAACTCTGACTTTCTAGAAATCAATTGCAATCGCCTTTTTGTTACTTTAATCGAACCACTTCGCAATTATTGAGGTTTTTTTTTCTTTTTTTTAACGAGCATGTCTAACTTCTCTCACGTGACAATTTTGATTCTTCTTTTGAGAAGAAAAAGAGATCCTCAACAGGTGCATTTAGCCTGAAATCACAATGAACTAGAGGGGAATGAGTGTGATTAATGGAGCTCCCTGCTGCAACTCACGGGGACATCCATCCTCGTGCTGGGACCCACCCTTGGGAGGACAGCAGGACCAGGGAGACTGTACCGTCTGGCTTTGTCTCTTCGGGCTCTTTATTCTTTCTTTCTCATTTGTTGCTCTGTTCACTTGAGCAATTCTTCAGAAATGGGTACGTCAAACTATTTCTGTTCTTTGAAAAAAAAAATACACCCCTTCTAACAAGAATCTTTGCCTTTGGGGACTTAGGCAGCCACAATGAGCCAGTGAGTGTCTGTCTTTCTTTGGGGTGTGGAGATGACATCTGTCCATTCCACAAGGACTTATGTGGTGTGACTGTGCCCCTGGTCCCCTTCTTGGTGCTCAGGACACAGCTGTGGACCAGCCTCACCTGCTCTCTGCCTCCTCAGAGCACACCTTCTACTTAGCAGAGACAGTGACCACATGAACGACAGCTCCCGCCACATTCATCCTCACCTTCCACAACTGTGGACACCCCAGAAGCGTAACTCTCACAGAGGGACAGCCTTATGGCTGGGGTGCCACTTTCCCAGCAATACCAGCTAGGACCTGTCATCACTGTCTTGGAGATGAGCTAACGGAGGTTCATGCAAGGTCAAAGAGCCACCCATGGTGAGACTCCTCAAATGGGGACAGCCATTCCTGATACCCTTTCTGCCTCCCATTCTCTCAAGCCTTCCCCCCACCCGCCCCTAGCCTTGGAGCAGGAAGACGCAGGTGGACGGTTCCAATTTCCTAGCTTCTTTTCCTCCTCCAAGGCCAGCCCTTTGTGGGTGAGTCTGTTCCTTTGGCATCCAATGTGCGCTTTCTTTTTTTCAGTCAGAGAAGGCTGCACCCAGGACAGCTTATGGGGCAAGGTGAGTGGCAGCCCCCCCAGGGGGCACACACCCCACTCGCTGGGGCCTTAGTCCACACACAACTATGGTGGCAGAAGAGGGTCACTGGCAACATGGAAAGAGGAGACAGAGGCTCCAGTCCCACAATAATGCACTAGCGTGTTGCTAAGAGACAGTCTATCCTAGCAGGAAAAAATGAGTTCTTGAAGGCACTTCACCTTGAGGCCTGATGAGGACTGAGTTTCTTTATCTTCCCACTCCTGCCACATGAAAGAGCTGACCACAGGGATGAAGCCATGGAGCCCGTGGCAGATGCCCGGCTGGAAACCCGGTGCAAAGCAGGAGGCAGGATTTATGAGACAGGACATCTTGAGGTGGGACAAATACGCCAGGGAGGCTGGGAACAAGTCTGGGCCCAGTAAGGGTCAACAAAGTTTCGACAGTGTGATTCACCTGTGTCACGGCCTGGAAAGTGGCAGCACCCCCCACTCCCAGGTGTGTGCTGTCCGGGGCAGAAAGGCAAGGTGCTCTGGGCCGATCTCTGACAAGAGAGTGTTGGCAGGAGAGGTTTTCTAAAGCAGCTTCTATAGCAACAGAAGAGAGCTGAGAGCAGCAGCCCGAGCGCCTGGTTGCTTAGCAAATGCTAGAGAGGCGGTGATGGCTCTGCACCTGCTGTGCGGCAGGAAGGAGACTGGGAGAGCCGGTGGCTGGGGAGGCTCTGGGTATTGTCCCCTTCCTGTGTTAGAGGAACTTGAGGAAGAGTCAGAAGGACAGCATCTGGCCTGCAGCCTGTCTTCCTCCTTCCACAGCCCTGGGGAAGGGACCTCTCTGAACAGTCCATTCTGAAAGGCTAAGCTTTGTCCACGTAATCTCCAAACAATCCATTAGGGGGATGGATCCCAGAAGCAGGCCCAGTGGTGTCTGGGCAGTAGGGCATTCAGGAGTCTGCGGTGTATGGACCATGATCCAGGGAGAGAGGGAAGGACAGACTCGGGGTGGGTGTATTTCCTTGGCCCAGCAGATTCCGTGCTCAGGGTGGGATCTCTGCAGCCTGGGGAGGGGCAAGGCCCCGGTCGCCTGGGTCTCAGCGTGGCACTAGTTGTAATCTGAATCCCTCACCCTTGTTGAGCAGCAGTTTCAGGCTAAAGTTTGGGTTATGGGCCACACCCTCTTTGATGTTATTGTTGAATGGGTCCTGCTGAGATGGCTAACAATAGGGGGGTGGCCCACCAAGAAGCTGTCACTGAGACAGCCTCTTTTGCCTGCTCCCTTTCCTCTTCCTCCCGGGGGTCCTAGTTCTGAATGTACCTTTTATTTGGTGGGTAACGTTGGATAGGTCATGTGTGAAACCTTTCTCAGTTTCCCAGATCTCCCAAGTCTGCCCTGCCCCTGCCCCCTTCACCCTTTACTCCTGTCTGTGTCTAGCTCAGTCTCTTCAGCTTCGTGTTGGGATGCAGCAGTGGTGGGAGTGAGCAGGCAAGGCATTGGTTCCCCCCACTGCATCGTCTTCATAGCCCAGTGCCCAGGCACACTAAGCCCGCTGTTCCTTGACGTTCCCTCCTTTGAGGTAGAAACCGTGTCCGACTCACATCTCTATCCTCAGCACTCAGCAGTGCTGGCTCAGTGAGTTTTTGTGGAGGGAGGGAATGAGGGAAGAGAGCCCCCCAGGGGAGCCCAGTACAAGCTGTGATCTGGGGGCCAGAGAGGGACAGTGGAGTGCAGGTCGGAAAGCTAAGCCTTTGACAGTTCTACCCTTGGTGTTAGGCAAGGGGGTAAATGCTCGCAGTATTCCCTTCGCTTTTTTACCATGCTTCTAATCAAAGGAAGCTCCAAGGTGCATAGAGCTGCAAGGCCAGGGCCAGTCCCAGAAATAACCGACAACTACACACTGACCCCCTTGTTTGGGGCACTCAGGCCTGGTCCAGCCTCTGCCCCGCAGATGTGCAGACCGTTTTTCATCAGCCCCAGGTGATGCCGAGTGCTCCCTCCCCTTGGCTGCCCTGCAGGGCTGGGCAGGTTGGACTGATGACATTTCTCAGGTTCGTTCAAACCCAGGGAGCGCCCTAGGCAAGTGGGCCCCAGGATACTAGTCAGTTTACATAAAGGTATGTTCTCCTGAGGTCTTGGGATGGAAATGAGGAGTAGCCCACAGGTGACTTGGAGTAAGCAAGAGGGCTGGGGTTGGCTTGAGGGGCACATGTCAAATGCCAGTGCTGCCTCTGGTGAGCAGGACTGGCCTCCTGCGGGGCTGTTGTGCCTCTTCTGCAGCTTATCATGAAGCTTAGACAATAATGCAATGTCCAGACTGTAGGCACTGCCTGGTCACTGCGGTGTTCAGCTCCATGGAGGCCACTGAAGTCATACAAAGGTAGAGTATTTGGGAGCCACACCCCATCCGACATTTGATCTGAGCTCTGCTGGGGTGAAGGTGGGTCTGGGCTGAGGCAGGGACAGCCAAGTGGCTTCTGAGAAGACAGAAAGGAACCTCAAATTCCTATTCCTCAGTGGAAGATGCTAATCTGAAAAGCCTACTTATTATATGACCGTCTGGAAAAGGCAAAACTATGGAGACAGTAAAAAGGTCAGAGGATGCCAGGGGCTGGGGGAAGGGATGAAAAGACAGACCACAGAGGATTTTAGAGCAGACAAAATACTCAGTAAGTTCCTATAACGGTAGCATCACACATTGGTCCAAGCCCACGGAAGGCACAACACCCAGAGTGTGCCCTAATGTCAACTCTAGGTTTGCGGTGAGAATGACATCCCAGTGTAGGTGCCTTGGCTGTGACGGTGGTACACACACCACCGGGTGTGGGGTGCTGACAGTAGAGAGGCTGTGGGTACATGGGAGCAAGGTGCGTGTGGGAATTCTCTCACTTTCTGCTCAAATTTACTGTGAACCTCAAAGTATTCTAAAAAAAAAAAGCCTTTTGGGTGGTGCCCGCGGCTCAAGGAGTAGGGCACTGGCCCCATATACCGGAGATGGCAGGTTCAAACCTGGCCCCGGCCAAAAACTGCAGCAACAACAACAAAAAAGAAAATGAAATAAATGTCCATTTAAAATAAATAGAGAAATAAATAAAGCCAGTTTAGGAAAAAAACTCAGGCTTTAATAAAGGAAGAGGATCGTTCCCTATCCCCAGCTCAGCTGGTTGGGCTGAGGGCTGGGTGGCCCCAGGGAGGCTGCCATGGATCTCTGCGGGTCCCCAGACCCTGTGTCTGGGCCGCTCCCAGGCTGGCGTGTGGAAGGGTCTCTGCTGGGACACCCAGCGCTGCTTTCATTTGCTATAAAGAATGCTGGGAGTGAATTTAGTGGTTGTGAAATTTAAAAAGGCAAGTGCAGAGCTGGGAGGCATTTCCTCAAGCACAAGGTAATGAAGTGGCCACCCGGCCGCCCAGCACGCACACGTGGTGAGCGTTAGCGGCAGCTGCAAAGCTGGTCCACAGCCCCAACGGGGCCCTCCCCAGCCAAGGAGGAGAGTCCCTTTCCTTGGGGAAAATTTAGCAGAGACCGGAGGAGTCTTAGGGCTTTTAGCGGCACACGATAGCGCCACTGATGGAAGTAAATTTCCCCTCCATTCCTCCTTTCTACAATTTGGTTACTTTTTAATGTATTAGTAGTATATTTGCTCTTCATTCATTTGTCACCTATTTACCAGGACCCACCATAAGGCAAGCCAAGCATGGGACGTGATAGTGAGGACCCTTAATCAAATAAAATCATCATCCTTGGAGGAGCTCATGAACTTGTGAGGAGACAGTCATGTAAACAAAAAATTATAGTTCAGCAAAATGCAGGCAGTTGTGTCAGGGTGCACCGAACGCAGCAGGGCCCAGCAAGAACCCAGCCGGCTGCCCGGGAAAATCATGGCTTGTTTCCAAGAAGAGGTGACCTTGAAGGACGGACGGGCACAGAAGCAGGGATAGATACACGGAGGTCTGCACACAGGTGAACATGGCTGAGGTGTGAGGTGGCCCCCAACCCTCACAGGAGCTAAACTTAAAGAGTTAGAATGGCAGTGATCATGTCACAGACACCCCTGCAGGCCATGGGCAGAGCCAAGAGCCATGGCCAAGTTTTTACTTCTCTTCTCTCTAGGCCAGAGATGAGAGCCTTTTCCAGCCATTCCCGGGAGTTGCCCCTTGCTTTAGAACGTCCCTCTGGGTCTCTGGGGGCTGCAGATTTAGAGGGTCCTTCCAGAAGATCTGGGTACTTTCTTAAGGCTGCAGTGTAGCTTTGCTACCCCCATCCCCTCAACTGATCCTCTAGTGCCTTTAGACGGCCACTCCCAAGCCGCTCCAAACCTTTAGGACTCCATCTGGGAACTGGCCCCCAAGCCCAGGGGCTCTGCTCCAGTGGGGCATGGCCTGAAACATCTGCTCAGGCCCGACAGCAAGACCACTTGTTACCACTTGTTGGCGCTGTCATGCTTTTCACTGTTCCTGCACTTTAAATAAAAATTGTTGTTGTTTTTCAAGGAAGACGCCATAGCCCAAGGAATTGTGGAACTCTCTGTAGGCCTGAATCATCAGGGCTGGCCCGTGACACCCCTGTGTCCCAGAAGGCATTGGCATGCCAGGTAATGACAGCCTGCATCTGCAGAAACACGTGTGTGTCTGTCTCTTGGGGACCCTCATATCAGGACTGATCAAGTTCAAGCCCTAGGGTGGGTGTGGCAAGAATCCATCCCTTCCCTGCCTGGACAGGACTTTCAGCCGGAGCTGCACTGGCCCTGAGCCACTCTGAGGCCCCTGGTGCAGTGCCCGGGCTCTGTAAGCTGTTAAGAGTCCCAAAAATGTTTTGAGGCCTGAAAAATTTGCCTCAAAATATGTAAAGAAAATAGCAAAATTGTATTTACCAATTATTTAATTAAAAGACTACAAAACATACCAACAGTCAGCCACAACTCAGCTGGTTTAGAATTACATACATAATTTGGGAAGGCCGGTGATCCTAATTGTGAAATTAGTCCAGCAGTTTCTTTTGAAAGAGGTGGGGGTTCCCTAAAGTGAGAGTAGCCAGGCCTTTGGGATGCTTGAAATAATAGGTAAGGATGGGAGAGACCCCACAGTGCTGGGGACCCAGACATTGCTGTGTCCACTCCTGCCTCACTGCTTAGAATACAAACAGCTTTGTACTGCTGCTGCCTCCATCATTAACATTCCTGGACAGATTCTAGCCTGTTTCCAAAGGTGCCACCATCATCGCTGCCATCAGCGTCACACCACTGTGCCACCACCACTCCAATAAAACAAGCCAGAGCTTGTTGCTCTGGCTCCTTTCACCCCCACAACTGTGATTTCTACAATTACCACCAAGGCACCACTGTTACTCATATCGCCTCTGTTACCAGCGTTGTTGTTGCAACTAACACCATTATCACCCTTAACTCTGTTTTCTTCTGATGTGTAAGCAATGCTTTCTAGTTTTCGGGACTCTTTCTTTCTTTTCTTTTCTTTTTTTTTGAGACCAAGTCTCACTTTATCGCCCTCGATGGAGTGTCGTGGCATCACGGTTCACAGCAACCTCCAACTCCTGGACTTAGGCGATTCTCTTGCCTCAGCCTCCCAAGTAGCTGGGACTACAGGAACCTGCCACAACACCCGGCTATTTTTTGTTGCTGCTGTCATTATTTTCTAGCTGGCTGGGCCGAGCTGGAACCCACCACCCTCGGTGTATGTGGCTGGCACCGTAACTACTATGCTACAGGCGCCAAGCTTCTAAAACTCTTTTATGCCAATGAACTCACCTGGCCCTGCTCACAGCCCGGTGAGGCATCAGATCCCTGGAAGATATGGACCATCTGGTACCTGTGCTGTTTAGAGCATGTGGCCTCCCAGTGGGTGGTTGGTGGGGTGGCTGGCTCAGGATGTTCTAAGGCTTAGCCACAACTCATTGGCCAGACGCAGTCCTGTTTCCCAATCTGACTGCAGGGGAATGTGGAAATCTCAAGGAGCGGTTGGCTCTTTGGTGAACATCAGTTGTCTCTGCAAAACTCAGACATCCGTGGAGTGTGGAGCTTGAAAAGACCAAAGGCCCCTGCATCCTCTGCAATGTGGGGCAGGTGAAAGAGCAACTGAATGGTGACAAATTTGGAGTTCTGGGGGAGTTCCTGGTATGACTTTGCTTTATTGTACTCTTTGATCTTCTGCACCTCTGGCTCCCTAATCAGAGCCCTCAGTTACCATTACAGCTCTTTTTCTTTTTTAGAGACAGAGTCTCACTTTGTCACCCTCTGTAGAGTGCCATGGCGTCACAGCTCACAGCAGTCTTCAGCTTGTGGGCTTAGGCAATTCTCTTGTCTCAGCCTCACAAGTACCTGGGACTACAGGCGCCAGCCACAACGCCTGGCTATTTTTTGTTGCAGTTTGGCGGGGGCTGGGTTTGAACCCGCCACCCTTGGTATATGGGGCAGGTGCCCTATTCACCTGAGCCACAGGTGCTGCCCACCATTAGAGCTCTAATTTTATTTCCCATGCTAAATTAAGGGATGGCCATATGATGCAATTCTGACAAGTGAGACTTATGGTAACTTTGCAAGGTGCTTCTGGGAAAGGCTGTCTGAAAGATTTCTTCCCTCTTAAAAAGGGACATAAGTAAGAGTTGTGCTTCTTTCTGGTCTTTTGACCACTGTCATATGAGGCTGTGATGTTTGGATCTTTTGCAGCCACCTTGCGACCATGAGGAGATGAGTTTGAGAATAAAATTCTCTGAGGACATGGAACAGAAAGACAGAAGGAAACTGTGCCTGTGATAATGTTATTAGACTGCTGAATTAACCAGCCAGGAGCTGCCCTTCTCTAGACTTATATATACAAGATCAATGGATTTATTTTTATTTTTACATGTTTAATTATTTAAACAATTTTTATTTGAGTCTTTTCCTTGCAGCTGAAAACAATCAAAATGCTTCAGTGATAAATATTACATTTTTCTGGGCCTAGGCCCATGTTATTCCTGTCAACAGAAATGGGAATATTTTCTTCTTCATTTTGTGAACTTGTCCCTAAAAATCAGCCCACATGTTATTTCCCGTGGAAGCCCTTCCCTGAATGTTATTGTCCAAAGAGTTTATCATTTCCTTCTTTGTGTGCTCACTGTGCCTAGTCTATATTTGTGTGGGTTACACTATAGGTCATAGTATACTTGCCACCACTATCTCTTGAGGGCAAATGCAGAGTTTTACTCATCTCTGTTTCTTCAGCTCTTAGGGCAGAGCCTGGCACAGAAGAAGCCTCACAAAGTGTTTGATTGGATTGAGTTTAGTGGCACAGTGCATGAGTTCTACTAACTACAAAGCAAGAAAGAAAATGAGGTAATATTAAGTAGAAAAATAAAGTCGCTGAAGTGTTAATTGCTGTTGTTTACTTTTTTTATTTTTATTAAGTCATATATACATAGATCATGAATACATTGAGGCCTTCGTGGGAGTCAATGTGTTGATTATTTGTACAAATTGGAGTGCTTACATCCTACTAATTAACATAGCTTTCACCTCATTTACTTAATCACAGTGTTAAGACATTTGTGTTCAATCCTTGATAGATTTGACTTGTTGTTTACTTTTTACACAGAGTCTCACTAGGCTAGAGTGCTATGGCCTCAACCTAATTCACAGCAACCTCAAACTTCTGGGTTCAAGGGATCCTCCTACCTCAGCCTTCTGACTGCCACCACACTCAGCTAACTTTTTCTATTTTTAGTATGGATGGGGGTCTTGTTCTTGCTCAGGTATCAAACTCCTAACCTTGGAGGGGGAGGGGAGGAGGATGGGTGGAGGGAGGGTAATTGGTGGGGCCACACCTACAGTGCATCTTAGAAGGGTACAGGTGAAACTTACTAAATGCAGAATATAAATGTCTTAACACAATAACTAAGAAAATGCCATGAAGGCTATGTTAACCAGTTTCATGAAAACATTTCAGATTGTATATGAAACCAGTACATTGTACCCCATGATTGCATTAATGTACATAGCTATGATTTAATTAAAAAAAAAAAAAACTCATAACCTTGATGGATCCTGCTGCCTTGGCTGTCCAGAATGCTAGGGTTACACGCAGGTGAGCCAGGGCACACCTGGCTGTGTTAATTGTCTTTTAATGGACTTCATTCAATTCAGTAGATATTTGTTAAGGGAAGGAGTTAAGCCACAAGTGGTTAAACTAAAGGGTGTTATGTACTGTGATTTTTTTTCTTTTTTAAAAAATACTAGATGGCTTACTAACAATGCCATCTTTTTAATACTTATTTAGCCATTGATGTAGCTATCTGTGTAGTGAAAAAAAACCCAGATATTTTCTGAAAATCTTTCTCCCCTTCAACAACAGTTTTAAGGAAAAGATCACGGACCAGTGTCCTACTGCATAGTAACCCCTGGTTTTCCCAAAAGACAGCAGATGTACTTGAAAGGGAACTGTATGGACATTCCTAAGGAGACCCCCATTTAAGCCCTGCTCTGCCCTCACTGCACAGCTCACATCATTCACTGTGTCTCACTCATCTGTAAGATGGGGTTGTTATTCTGCCCCAACAGTCTCAAGACTCCCGAGAGGCTGAGACTAGGAAAACTTCTTTGTCCACTTTGCAGCACACTTGTTAGCATCCACCAACTCGGCTGCGTTCAGGCTTTTTATTGCAATATGCTCACATCTGACACATCTGGGCCCTGCTGAGCCTGGAGGGTCTGCCTTTCCCACTTCATTCCCAGAGTTAGACTCAGCTACACGTGTGCCTTTGCCCTACAAGCCACCCAATCCCAACCTCACACACTATCTACTTCTTTACCAGGCTCTCATCCTCTGGGCCTGTCCACCTGCTATAATCACCCCAGGACCAGCTCCAGACCACGAGGGACAGCCCCTGTGTCCCAGAGTCCACTGAAATTATTCTAACTAGCCCACCCTGAGCCCACTTACCCTCCCTTGCCCATGTCTTCCTGCCAAAACCACAACAAAGGCTCTTTCCCACATCTCTCCCTCACTCCCTCTGTCTCCTGCTTGACCTCGGTGTCTCCCCTGTGGTCTGAGTGACTTGGCATGGCATGACATGGCTCACCCCCTTCTCCTGGGAACTGTGAGCAACAAACTATCATTCCAATGGCAATCGTCTTTTGATCTGTTATCCTCATGGTACCTGAATAAAAATCAAACCTACCTTCATAGCAGGAAGCTAGTTGGTGGGAATAGGAGTGGGTGAGGGGTCCCCCACTTCTGTAATTTGGACGTTGAGGCGTCTCCCTCATCATTTTGGAGAAACCCCCAACAAGGAGTACACACAATCTTTTGGCCTCTGCAGCATCCCAGCCCAGCTGAGCGGCAGAGACGAAAGCAGCAGGGCCCCTTGTTCAGATGGCCTTTTAGACCATTTACAAATCTTGCCGTGTTGAGAAGGAATGGAATTTGATTCTTTCTTTCTTCTTCTTCTTATTTTTAAATTTCTTTATACTTATTTCTTTTTGAAATTTCAGAGTAATATGAGGGTATACATGATTAGGTGACACTGTTTGCCTTGTCATGGTCTAGTTGTGCCCTCACCGTGGGGCTATGACATACACCCCTACGTTGTGCCCGTTAGGTGAGAGTTTACCGATCCCTCTCCCTCCTGCTCTTTCCCTTTTCCCTCCTCCCCCTCCCCCATTCGATTTTGTGTTTTTCTCTCATGTGGGCATGTATTTGTTTGTCTACTGCAGGCGTCCTCAAACTCTTTAAACAAGGGGCCAATCCACTGCCCCTCAGAGCATTGGAGGGCCGGACTATAGTTTAAAAAAAAAAAACTATGAACAAATTCCTATGGACACTGCACATATCATATTTTGAAGTAAAAAACGAAACAGGAACAAATACAATTCACACCGAAGCATGTGGCCCGTGGGCCGTAGTTTGAGGACCCCTGGTCTACTGGCTTCATATTAGTATTGAGTACATTGGGTTCTTGCTTTTCCATTCTTGTGATACTTTACTAAGAAGAATGTTCTTCAACTCCGTATAGGTAAAGACAAAAGATACAAGGTCTCTGTCTTTTGTATGCCTGAATAATATTCCATAGCATGCGTGTTCCACAGATTATTCATCCTATCAATACCAAACCCCAGACGTGCTACAGAAAGCGGATGAGAATCCCTTAAGCATTGGACCTGAAGGGAAACTGAAGGGAAGAGGGAACCAGAATCTCTAACTCTGGTTTTTATGCTAAAAGCCCAAATCCATGCTTTGGATTCACATTTTCTTGGGAAGCTTGACTTGTAAAAACCTTTTAAAACCCACTGGAAGGGGAAGAGGGGGCCAAGGGGTCCTATTGAAGCCACATTCTTCCAAACAGAGTGGCTCCTCCAAGGAGGAGCACCTGCACCATGTCACTGGCCACGGACTCTGGGGCCTCTGCAGTTTGGGTGGAGGCAGAGTGGAGGCCAGCAGGAAAGAGGCCTGCAGAGGCTGCTGTCTCTGGGGGTTCATCAGCTTCCCCAGGGCGGCTGGGGAGGGTGAGTGGTGATGGTACCCTGGAATTTGGTCTTCCTCTTGGAATGCTGTTCTGACTGCTAGGCATGGCCTTCCTGATGCCTGGAAACTGAGGTGGAGCTAGTTTGGGAAGAGCTTGAGCCTGAGCCTCCTAAACAAAAGGCTGATGCTGATTCATTTTCTCCTGGGTCTTTGTTGTAAAGTAAATATCAACCCAAATGGCAATTTGGAACAGTGGTTCAGGAACTGAGCTCATCTGGGCCTCAGGAGTCCCAAGCCAAATTAAAAAGCATCTGGTGCTTCTTGAAGTGGCTTATCCTGGCTCCCGGGGCCCCCCTCCAGATGCCAGTCTTGGGGGGCTTCCAGCACTATACCCCCTGATGCCCCTGCTGTGACTCTGCCATGTCTGGGCTCAGCCCTGTACCAGGGCTGCAGCATCCTGGCCTCTCCTCCTGCCCTCAGGGGTGGCCAAGGGCCTCCTGCAGCCTGTATCAGCGACAAGCCCCAGGCTCAGGCCTGGTTTCAAAGCGCATCCTTAGAGGGGAATAAACATGTTCTAATCAAAACAAAACACTTCCAAACGGGAGTTTCCTGTTGGAATTTCCTGGCAGCTCCCAAGGCAGTGTGATTATGGAAACACTCGCTGATTTTTTCTTCTCCAGGGGTGCGGAGGGCGTATGACAATGATAGTCTTAACTTCCCTTTCTGGACAGAGATGGGACCGGCGGTTCTCAGAGGAGGCCCCTAAAAGGGGATGGGCCACCACTATCATGGCTACCTGGAGCTGCTGCCACTGCTGACCTGTTGGTCAGGGGGCTGCTCTTTTCCTTTTCTAGAAACTGGAGCTGGTTAGAATAACCTGTAAGCAGAAACCTCTGAGTTATCTTAAATGCACCCCCCCCCCCCAGAGCACACACCATGGGTGACCCAGCACTTTGCTTCTATTGCCTAAGATCTTTCAATTAGGCCCTTCTCTGTTATAGTGATGCAGATCAGACCCTGGACATCACTTGCTTGAATAATTTCAACAGCGTCTTAATTGGCTTCACAAGCCTCCCTTCCACTGTTCCCCCACACAGATGCCAGGGCGATCTGACTGAGCCCCAGCATTACCTGGAATCCTCCCGTGAGTCTCCCCTGCCTCACAGGGGAGAGGTGAAGTCCAGCAAGCAGGGCCCTGCCTGCCTCCGCACCCAGACATCGTACTCCAGACTCACCAGCCGGCTTTCTCTGAATAGGATTTCCTAGGTCGACTTACTGTATTAGTTCACTAGCTCTGCATTACAAAGTACTGTATGGAGTATTAAACAATACACATTTATATCTCACAGTTCTGAAGACTAGAAGTCCTAGGCCAAGGTATTGGTGGGGCCACTTTCTCCCTGGGCACCCTAGGGAAGGATCTGTTCCAGGCCTCTCCTAGCCTCTGGTGGTTGTTGGCAATCTTTGGTATTCCTTATCTGTGGAAGTTCTTCTCCATGTCTTTGTCCAAATTTACCCTTTTTGTACCAGTCACAATGGATTGCGACCCACCCTAATGATCTCATTTTAATTTGATTCCCTGTGCAGAGACCCTATCTCCAAATAAGGTCACATTCTACACTACTAAGGAGTTAGGACTTATATGGATGGTGGGGATACTGTTCAACCCATAACACTTGTCTTCTAAGACTTCTCTTTTCTGACCTGTCTTCTGTCCTCCTGCTCCCACCTGGAAGAATTGGCCACCTCTACTAGATCATGTACTGAAGACCATCGGGGGACCTAGAACTTGGCTTTTGGCCTATTTGCATGTTTCTATTACTTATTAGACTGTGAGTTCCTTAAAGACAGAAGACTGCATTATTTCTCTGTGTTCTCAGGGCCCAGAACAATGCCAAGTACACAAATGGTGCTTAGTGTTTGCTGGATAAATGAATGAATGCATGAGATTCTTCATAAAGATATGAGCTGGCTAATATTCTTCTATCTGAATTCCCTCTAGAGCCCCCCAGTTTGTCTGTGGCTGTCTAATTTCCTTTCCACCAACCATTCCCAATTCTGGCTGAGTGATCTGCATAAAATGCAAAGTTCACTGTGTTAATTAATCCCCAGTGTGGATGGCTTCATATCCCTATTGAAACAAATCTGTATTTGCTACATTGTGGTTATTTGTTAGCAGAATTATCAAATAGATTATGACACATCCATGTAATGGAATCTTATGCAATTGTTCAACATGTGAAAAGAATGTTGTATTAATGAGAGTTCTCCAGAAAATTTGCTCACATGGTTTATGGAGGTTAAGAATTTCCACCATGTGCCATCTGTATGTAATTTGGAGAATCAGGAAAGCCAGTGGTATCGTTCAGGCTGAGTGTGAAGGCCTGAAAACTGGTGGGGGGTGGGGAGGGTGGTGGGGGGCACATGTGTAATTACCAGAGTCCAAATGCCTGAGAACCAGGAGCTTCAATATCTGAAGCCAAGAGAAGAATGTCCACCTCAACAAGAAAGAGAAAGTTCTCCCTTTTTTTTTCTTGCCTTTTTATTCGATCTGGGCCTTCAATGAATGAGATGATGCCCACCCCCTATTAGTGAGGGTAGATCTTATTTACTCAGTCTACCCTTTCAAATACCATCTCTTCTGGAAACACATTCATGGGCACACTCAGAAATAACATCTCACCAGCTATCTGGGTAACCCTTAGCCCAGTCCCATTAAAATTAGTCATCACACAAGTCTTTGAGAAAGAAAATGCTTATAAGTTGGAGCTGTAGTTTAAATAGCTAGCAGTTGACTAATCCTAACTAACCAATCGAGATAGAGCACGGTGCAAACGGCTTCTAGCAATAAATAAACAATGTGACAATTAGAACTCATTATCACCCTGGTGTTAGGATGCACAGTTGATGATATGAGGTGTGGTAGGCAGAACTTTCAAATGGCTCCATCACCTTCCTTCCTGGTGTTATTCCTGACAGTATGTTATATTCGATAGCAACAAACAGATTATCTAGGTGGGCCTAATCTAACCACATGTGTCCTTTAAAAGCCTATCTTTTCCTCTGGCTGGTAATAGGAAACATCAAAGAGATCTGAAGTATGAAATGTCTAACACGGCCTTACTGGCACTGAAGGTAGAGGGGATCTCAAGTAGGTATTGGATAGAAGCTTCTGGAAGCTAAGGAAGCAGAGATGTTGGTTCTAAAGCTTTAAGGATTCTTCCCCAGCCTCCAGATGCTGACACGCCTTGACTTTGGCCTGTGAGCGTCTAAGCAGAAAGCCAACTGAGCCCGCCAGGACTTCAGACCTAGAAGAACTGTGAAGTAATAAATGGGAGTGTTTTAAGCCATTTCGTTTGTGGGAAACTGATGTGCAGCAATAGAAAATGAATACAAAGTGGGACAACCACTTAAAAAAATAAATTTGAATACTAGAAGAAAATGCCAACATATTAACAGTGGTTGCCTTTGTGATTGTTTTTCCTGTTTATTCATTCTTTAATGTACTATCTAAGTGCTTTCTTTATAATGTGCATGCTCTACTCCTACAATGAACAAAAAATGTATTTGTCTCAGCCTTCTTTTTATTTTCTTTTCTTTCTTTCTTTTTTTTTTAAAGTCTCATTATGTTGTCCTTGGTAGAAGGCCATGGCGTCACAGCTCACAGCAACCTCAAAAACTTTGGGTTAAGCAATTCTCTTGCCTTGGCCTCCCTAGTAGCTGGGACTACTGGCATCCACCACAACACCCAAATATTTTTTGGTTGCAGTTGTCATTTTTGTTTAGCAGGCCTGGGCTTAGGTCGAACCTGCCAGCCCCAGTGTATGTAGCCAGTGCCCTACTCACTGAGCTACCAGTGCCGAGCCAACCTTCTTTTTTCTTATTCCCATCTAGGCTTCTCAAGGGCAGAGGCTGACTGATCTTTAAGTCTTTAAGTATTGGTCAATAGATATTTTAATAAACAAGTTCAGCTTTCCAAGACAGCAAGACAAATTTGGCTTTCCAACACAATGCAAATGGGTTTGCATTTCTAAACATGATCTGTAATCCTAATAGTACCTCTAAAATTATGGTATTATTATGCCCAGTTTATGGATGGTGACATGACCTATAAGTCGGAATAAATCCCAAGTGGTTGAGTAACTTGATCTGGGATTCCACATCTAATACACAAGGTTTATTTGGCCTCTGCCCTTTCTGCCACACCGCACACCTCTCTCCCTCCTGATCATATCTGCCTTTGCTCTTCCCAGTCTTTCAGAGGCTTCTTCTTTTAAGTTGGGGCTGGGGTTCTACCTGAGTAACCCTCCTGGAAACAAGCTGGGCAGAGAGTGCCTTGTGGTACCAGTTCTTCTCCCCTAGTGGTCACTTCTTTTTCCTGATTCACTTTGTAGGCCAAAGAGGCCCTAGAATTCTACTCTTTAGCCTCATGCTCTGTTCATCAGCATTGCTGGTGCTATTCTGTGTCCACCCTGGGGCAGATGACCAGACCTTGTTCTTGGGATGTCCCATCCTGTGAAGACCATCAAGTATAGTTCTAGTGCTAACTCCCCTCCCTGTCTTCGCTCCCTAGATGAGACCACAGGCATGAGGCTTATTTTATTCCTGTGGCCCCTGCTCTGTGCATGTCCCCGTTGGCTGTGTCCTCCAGAAGCCCGAGTTTCCTTGCTATCTTCATGACAGTGGAACAAGCAGTTCAACAGTTGTGTGAGCAGGGCCCAACCGACCCTGAGAGGCCCTGTGCAGTGCTCAAGAGAGGGCGAGTGCCGCTCCCTGACTCACCATAACTCTTGGCCTGTGTTTATAACAGATTTTAAACAATCCTTATGCTGTCGACAACCCCCCGCAAAAAAGCAGCTGCACAGCCCCTCCTTCCTGAGCTGACATCCCTGTTTAGAGAGGGACATCCGGGTTTTTCTTTTTTCTCTCTCTCCTTTCAAGTGAGATTTGAAAACAGCATAGAGCTCTCCCAGCCCAGGGCCACAGCAGGCCTTTTATCATGAGAGGCTGAGCAAGGACCATTTGGAGAGCCTACTTCCTGTCCAGAGAGGAAGTGGCTAGGTCTTGACCTCGGACATACTCTCATTTCCAATCATTTTCCAGCCTGGAATGCAGTGATTCAGTTTCCATTTATAAAGTGAAATTAGGTCCTGTTGAATACTCTGCATGAAGGAGGGGGGTAGGAAGGAGGAAACAAGAGCCCCTTCCAAACAATTCTCCCCTGTTTGGCTTGGAGCTGGCGTGGTTCTGGAAGGATTTCCTTATGTTCAAGGTGTTAGCAGCCCCTCTCAGGAAGGGCCCTGCTTCATTCTCTTCTGCAGTTTAAAGCAAAACAAAACAAAACAAAAAAATGTGCTGGAGCTGCCACGTGACTCTGCAGGCTTGGCTGTAATTGAATCTAGTGTTTTCACAGCACTTTAGGCTTTTCAAAGAACTGTCACACATGTTATCCCAGCCCAGCCTCATGGCATCTCTGGGAGGGAGTAGAAAGGCATTGTTGTCCTCACTTCACTTTCTTTGAAGAAAGTTAATTGTGAGAGATTCTGTGGTGGGTCAGGGGACGCAACTCAGACAGGGAGTCAGGAGACCTAGTTTTCTGGCCCCCCATCTCCCTGTGTGACTCTCTGGACTTTGGCTTCCTGCTGTGTGACATGGGCCAATTAGACACAATCACTGGGAGTTTGTAGATCACGGGTATGAAGAGACAGGATCAATAGCATGGTGGCAATCATCGTGTTGCCTCCAGAGTTGGTTCTAGAGGGAACTCTCCCAGGAACCCTGGGGGTGCCCCTAGACAGTCAGGGAACAGGGCTAGAGGGGGCCACTCCTTCCCAAAGCTTGGTGACCAGGGACTGAAAACTACATCTTCCCCTCAGAAAAAATGGAGGTGCTCCAGGGAAGGTCAAGAGGAAGCATATTTTCAAGGTTGGGGGTCAAGAGAAGTCTCTGTCCTGCCTTCAAGGACTTACAGTGGCATGTGGAAGGGCCCTAGGGGACAGGTGAGGCAACCAGGTGCTGAGCAAGTGGCTCCCACGTGCAGGAGAAGCAGAGACCACAGAGAAGGGCCTCCAGCGAACCCTCCTGCGGAGACAGGCAATGAAGGAAAGAGAGGATTCAGAAATCTAGGCTTCCAGGTACCCCGAGGCCCATGGTGGGAAGTAACTTTCTTCGCAGAGGAGTAAGTGGTAGATTCGGGGTTCAGAGAGCTTTTGCCAATGTTCAGTTTTCTGTCTGTGCTCCTTTCCCCAAATCTGCTGTAGTAAGAATGACGAATGTGCTTCTTGTGTGTGCGTTCATTCTGGAGAAGGGGGACTGATGGTCATCAGAGGGACACTTTTATGACCCCTTATATTGTGCCACTAAGCCACCTTCAGAAGGGCAGGCCCTCGGGAACTGGGTCTGTGAGTCCCAGGTGTGGTAGTCAGGCCTTCCCAGAGAAATAGAACCAGCAGGTACCTAGGTTTATATTTTCAGGAGAGAATCTATACACACTTTCGTCTAGTTCCTAAAGGATTCTGGTTAAGGGTCTTTGTTGTGGGTACTTCTATGCCATCTTCTTTGACCTGTGTCTCTGGTCACTCTCCTGTTTTATTCTGTGTTCTTGAATTAGAACTGGTGATTTATTTGTTCCTCATGCAAGACTAGTCCTGCTGAATTCAGAAGAAATTATTAGCAAATGACCAAGTATATCAAATTTACTTTCTAGATTTCTAGAAATTACCCCTAACAAGCATTTCCTGAGCTCTGTTATAGAAGGTAGGGATAGAGAGAGACATGGGACATTGGACAGGCTGTGTGGTGACCTGCACTCCGGCTAGGAAGGCACAGTGTAAGCCCTGCAGTGCCAGTGGCCCTGATGTGGCCGATGGACACAGGGAGGACAGTTAGTATCTCCTGGAGCGGGGTCAGAGAGGTGCTATAGAGGAATCTGTCTTGAGCTGTCTTGAAGGATAAGTGTGAGACTGCAGGTGGATACCAGCAGAGGAAAGGCATTTCCATCAGATGCGAAACTCAGAGTTAGAGAACAGCATGGAGAATTCTAGAAATTCTCAGTAGCTCAATATACATGGCAACATGGCATGGAAGGAAAGGGTGGGCAGTGATACTGGCATGGAGGCCAAGGGCAGAGCATGGGGAACATCTAAAGGGCTTTCTCCAGCAGATCTACAGGCAGTTGGAATTCTTGCTTTCTCTGTGTGAAGATAGAGAGCCCAGCATGGGGTATGGCAATGGTGTGGGTGGTGGTGACACCTGTCAGTGAGAAGGAAGACCAGTGTGCCGGATGTTAAGAATGCGTGGTCAGCAGTATGGTGGGTAAGGGGAGGAGAGGTTTAGGATACCTTGTAAAATTTGGGCCTGGGTGACTGGATGGAAGGTGAAGCCATTCCCCAAAGACACGGGACCCCAGAGGTGCCAGAAGGTTGGGCTGGGGCAGGGACACAGCCCTTGAGTATCTGTGGTCAGCATTCAGCTTTGTGTCACATCTCCTCCAGTGATTTTGGAATCAGAGTTCATCCTGATTGAACATACTACAATTTCTCCCCAACATGTGCACTGATTCATTGCCAACAGTGTCCACCACACACGCCCCACTTACCTCTCCCGGGGCAGTCCTGCAGATACTTCACAGAACCATGTCTCTGTTCTGAGGTCATCCTTAGCTCATCTTTATCACAGAGCCATCATTGTCCCAGCATCTCGTGTTCACAGCCTGCGTGGCCATCGGAGTGGAACTAAATTGCACTGTGCATTGCTAAAGCATGTTCCCAGGCTCCAGAACTGGTAGAAATCTAAGCCCTGGGGAAGGGGCTGGCTTTGAGTAGGAAGAAATGTTGGGAAGAAAATGAAGATGAGATACCAGAAAGATTTTGAAATGCCTGCCTTCTGCCTTGCCCACCTCGAGGGGACCAGCACAGACAAACTTGGGGGGAATTCTGGCCACAGTGACTGTCATAGTCTCCCCGGATATGTGATGGCATTTCCAGCAGAATGAAGAAGCATCACAAAAATCCTTTGGCTTTGGATTTACCTACATTTGTAAGAACCAATCATTATTTACTGATTGTCTTTGTCTCTAAACTGTAAACGGAATAGAAAATCCCCCAATTCATCAAAGCGAGTCAGAAACCTTTTTTGAATTCATGGAAACTTTAAAAGACAAATGTCCTCCATTATCTTCCTAAGAAATGAGAAGGTAACAGTTTAGATCTGATCATTTCTGCCTTGGGCAGAAAGAGCCTGCAAGGATGTAGCTACAAACTGTTTGTGACGTTCATCCCCACTGGTGTGGTGTCTGTACGTATTCATCTTTAGGGCTCTGTAGCATGGCTGTGTTACAATTTATCATCTATATCCGTATTGTTTGATAATGAAGTTTTCCCTTCAGTTTTTTTCTTTCAAAACCAGATTGCTTCAGATATCTTACAGTATCCATGTGTGTATTTTTTTCCTTGACTATATATCTCTCTGGATATAGGACTTCTGGCTCACAGAGTATATCCGTCTTCAACATTTCTACCTATCACCAAGTCATTCTCTAGAATCGTCACATGCATTTGCAGCAATCATTTAAATAAATGAGCTCCGCTTGCTCTACATTTTCACCAACACTTGATGTTGGTGTCTTTTTAACCCCCTGGAAATTAAATAGGACACTCTCCTCTCCTGTTTTTATGAAACAGACATCATTTGATTGAGTCCTTGTTGTGTGTACTGCTCCCTGTCCACCCTGTACACAGACCAGACCAAGGTAACGCTGTACCAATGTGCCGAATTGCATGTGAATTACTAGCCTTGGTTGAGCGTTTATTTATGCTGGACTATCGCCTAGGTTCTTTTAATATGTTATCTCATTTATTACACTAATCTAAAAACTATTATCATCTCAATTTTATATATTTCTTAATTTGTTCAATCAATCAGCAAAATATTAAGTGATTATGCTAGGTCAGCCACAAGTATCTTAGAATCTCAAGCTTCCTAAAAGAGGTGGCGTCTAAAGGCCAGGCTATGTTTTAGGCTGTCCAGATCCATCCCCACTGTCCTAATAACAATCCAGTTTCCCACTGGGGAATCACCTTTCCCTAAAATGTGGTCTTGGTAGAAATTAAGAACAAAAATTTCCATTCTGGATGCTGCAAATGGGCTCTTCCCTGTCTTGCTTCCGTAAATTGGGTAACATTGGATTGGGCACTGTCTCTCAGGACTTTCTGAGCTGTAGAGACCCCATGACTCATTCCCCAATTCCTTGTCCTTCATGTGAAGCTCCTCTGATCTTTCTGATAAAATCCTTTTGGTTTAAGTTTCCCAGAATTGTTTCCTGTGGCTGGCGACAGGAACCCTAACTGGTGTAGAAGGCTCAGATATGGCTCTGTACCACGTGGGGTCAGCAGGAATGAGGAGTGCCAATAACTGTGAGGACCTTCAACCTGGACCTTCCCTCCTCCTGGATCCTTAAACCATCCTGGGAATTGAGAAGCTCCACTCCTATCCTTTGCTAAAGTTGGGATTATCTGGGAAGGTCCATCAATTTACCAGTGGTTCACCCTCCATGCACGGAGCCCCACAGAGCTGCCTGTCTGGGTGCCTGGTTCTCAGAGGGAAATCAGCTATTATAGGGAAGGTGTCAAGCCCTGGTCATCATGGCTGCAAGCTCTGTCCTGATTCGAAGTCAGATTTGGGAGAGGCATGAACTTTCAGTTGGTGAAAGTGTCACTCACACCTTCCATCAACTATAGCCAAAGATCTATTAGACTCAGAGATGTTTTTCAAGTGCATATGGATCTTTTTTAACTTCTAAGGGCAAAACAGTTTTCCCTTGGGTATAAGATCACCCTGCAGGCCTGTGGCCCAAAGGCAGCTCCTTACTTCTGCTCTGTGTTTACTGTGCAGCAGCATCATCTCCTGTCCCATAACTATCTCCTTGACTCAACCCAATTAGGAGCTTCCCAAGGGTAGGAGACAAGTTGTTTTCAACCCTGAGGTTCTTTGTCTGGTGGTAGCTGGGAAATATGGGTGCTAGAAGTTTTGGATGGGTAAATGTTTGCTGAGTATCCCTAGATGCCAGCGCTGAGCTGGGTGCTGGGAACACAAGGTTGAGAATTGTATCATCTTTGACCTTGAGGAGCTTGCAGTCCAAAGGGAGACACAAATAAACATATAGATAATTTTGGTGGTGTAATAGGTGTCATGGAGATATCAGGAATAGATTTTCAGAGGTCAACACTTCTTGTTACAGGTAAGGAAACTGAGGCCTTAAGAAGGCAAGGACTTTGGTGATGCAGTTAATAGCAGGGCCGCAGCTCAAGTTCAGACACCTCTCCTTACAAGGTAAAGGGCTCCCCAGCTCTGTCTGTTGTCCCTGGATCCATTCATGAGTTGGTTAAGTCAGTAATTCAAATATTTATTGAGCATGTCAATATGAGTCCTACACTGTGCCTTTGCTGGTGACATGTAGACCTGGGCCACGTCCACGTGGGGCTTGCTGTTGGTGTGCAGATAGACATGCAAGGGAACTTCTTCAGTGATAAATGTTGTCAGGATGTCAGTGCTGAGGGAAGCGGGATGCGGACCCAGCAGGAGGGGTCCCCCCCATTCACTCATTCCTTCATCATTTAGTGAGTTGACCAGATGCTGGGCATTTTCCACACTCCTTCCTAGCATCTCAGTCTCCTACTTCTGCATCTCGGCTGAAATCTAGGGAAATAACAATTGCTAGTGACAGAGGAAATTTGCATGAACAAGAGCAATCGATTCTGAAGTGGAGAAATTATCAGGATTTTGTAACAGGAATCTAGTTGCTCGTCTTCACGCCTCCTGGCGCCAGCTGAACTTTCCATGCTGGCTCCAGATTATCCTGCTCTTGTATTCCTGTGGCAGAGGGAACACAGGGTGGCTGCTGCTAAATTTAGGGTGCTTGGGAACAACATTGAGACCGCAGGGATGTAAGGGAAGTGAGCTGGGTGTCACCTCCCTGGAGAGCCCCCAGCTGGGCAAGGGGCAGGAGGACCACCCCTGTCAGTTCCCTTGAAGTCCTGGGGACTAGAACTCTCCGCAGAGGGTCCTTGAGAATCTTAAATGACAGAATGACCAGGTCAGCCATGGCCCTGAGCAATTCATGACCACACGAGATCTTACCTGCTGAGACAGAGGTCCCAACTGGGGAAGCCCAGAGCTGAGGGTGACTGCTTCAACCCTGGGGTTGGGGAAGCTTTCCTGGAAGGAAAGGGAATTTGCAAGAGAGGCAGATGACAAGTGCAAAGGGGAACAAGTGTGTCCCAGGGGAAGGACCTGTGTGCTGCAGACTGGGGGTTTTGGGTGAGGGAAGAGCTGGGTGGGGGGTGGGGGGAAACTGACACTGCTCAGAGATGCCCCTGAGGCCTCCGACCTCCTGTAGCCCACATCATGCCTGCTTCCCCGTCTTGCCTCCCATAACCCAGCTGGCCCCTTCCTTCTGCCCATTCTCCCAGTGTCCAAGATAAGCTCTGAAGACCCATTGAAGAGCAGAGCATCCTCCCTGCCTTGTTACCAAGCAAGAAAATGACTCTGGGGGACCCAGCCTGGTAAGCTTATGAAATGGCTGTGAAAATCCAGAAAAAGCAACTGGCTCTAGCCTGGAGCTTCAGGCACGGTTTTGTAGAGATCAGAACAAGTCTGGAGGAATCTGTCAGGGTGAGAAGGGGAGATGGTTACAAGCGGAGAGAACAAACTGCCTGGGCCTGGGGTAGACCTGGGCAGCTGTTTAGGGCTTTCATTAGCCAGGGTGGAGCTGAGAGGGTGGCCAGTGAAGGTCACCAGCAAGTGGAGACGGCTGGAGGAAGAAGTCAGCAAAGCCCTGACCGCACGCCCTGCTGGGGCCAGCCTCAGGTGGGCATTCTCACCTGTGCTCGGCAGGTGGGGAAGCCAGTTTTCACACAGGTGGGAGCAGAGGCACAATCTCGGGGCTCTTTCCAGCCATGCCTCCACCAGAGCTCTTTGGCCCATGGCTGGCAGGTCCAGGCTTTCTTCTGAAGCTGCTGAAGCTCTCCAGAAGTTTCTAAGGGGGCCTCTGTTTACCTGTCCCTGGACGCTCACCTGCATTGGCAAGCCTAGGACTCCAGCCTCTTCTTGTCACCACCCCCCAACACCCATGCTGGCCTCCCCTCACCCTGTCAGACTTAACGCCCCGGGTGCCCATCCAACCTGGACCAAACAGGGCCCCTCCTGCCAGGCCCATCCTGTTGCCTCCCAGGGCTGCGGGAGATAGTCGCCCTTTTCTGCTCTGCCCGCACGTGTTTATGTTCCTGCCCTAGACGGCCCCACACTCCTCTCCGGCCCCGCCGGCTTCAAGAGCATTTATCAGGGCCTGTGTATGTTTTTCTTGTGTGGGATTTGAAATGATTTCTTTAAACAAGGTCTAAACTGGGATTGATTTCCTCTCTTTATTTAGAGTGGTTTGTTTTGTAATATGGTTCTTTTAACAGTCTAACTTGTGGGAACTTGGGAGAAAAAAAGAGAATTTTCTGACTTCATATAAATACAAATTACTTTATCTCTCTTTGAAAACTTCCATGTCTTTTCCTCGAAAAGGCTGGAGCAAATTCTTTGGGGGTACTTTTCTTGTCAGAATTGTTATGATGAGAACGATACACTCTCCGGGAGACTTCCAGCCCAGGGCTGAGAATTAAAAACAACCCTGGACTCGATACAGTGACTTGTACTTTTCTTACAAAGCACATTCATACCCATTCATCTGATCTTCACAACATAAAATTCTTCTTTAATTTGATCTTCACATCAGCTCTAAGAGGTGAGGAGGGAAAACAAACTCAGCTCTGTGGGTAAAGGAGGAAACCACTTGTCCGTCGGGTTGTGAGCTGGGCCTGGGGGTTACTGGGTCACTGGTTAAGGGGCTCAGTCACTCACGTGTTAATTCAATCGCTATTTTTGAGTATGGTCTGTGTACGAGGCGTAGAGCTGCACAGGTGCAATGAGCTGTTCCATTTGTCCCATTTACTGCCTGTAGGAATCCTCTGGCCTCCAACAAACCTGCAGGTTGCAGTTGTCCTGCTGGTGCTTACATGCCTCCAGTGACAGGGAGCTCATTATCTATCGTGGTAGATCATTCCAACTGTGAACAGCTCATGTAGTTAGAATCCTTCCCTAGCCTGAGCCCAGATCATCTCCCTGTGTATTTCACCCATGCTGTCCCCAAGGTGTTCCTGCTTTCCCACAAGAGATGGGACCACGTCCCCACCCTGGCCCCTCTTCTCTGAAGCAAGCAGTCCTTGTTCTGCATGTGAGCTGAGTCACGTTTTCTGAACAAGCTCCAGCTTGGTCTTGCCCTTCCCTTTCAGATCCCGTATCATAGGGGTGACCTGACCAGCCTATCCCAGGTGGGGCCATATCATCCCTAATTCTGGGTATTACACCTCGATCGGTGTGGCACTTGCCTTATCTTCCTTAGAGGCACCTCATTCCTGCTGTCCTACGCTTTCTACTTGGGCTGGTAGACTGAGCTTTAGGGGCAGATCTGGCATTTAGAGCTGCTTTGTTGAGCCCTCTTGGTGGGGGTTGGGGGTGGCACCCAGTCTTTGCAGAGTCTGGGATCCTAACTTCATTGCCACTGAAGGTTACATTTCTCCCAGCGGTGCTTCCCCCTCATATTTGACCAGCCCACCACTCAATTCCTTGTCCAAGCATTAAAACTGCTGCGGAGGACGGAGCCCAGGTGCGGCCCTCTACTTGGCCTTCTTTGGTTTGTTAGCTATTTTCCAACTCGTCCATAAGGAGAACATGACCTACTTTGTCAAATGTCTAGCTTTTGAGTGGGTTCATTTCATCTACTGAATGTTACTGATATTCCAGGCCAGGGAGCCTGTTATGAAGGAAATTAAATCAAAAATGACTTATTCTTAAGGCTTGTCCCACGATTTCCAGAGTGTGGTGTGTCCCGTGTTTCCTCTCCAGGTGGTCACCCATCATCTGTTTACTTATCTGTTCTAAATAGGGGGAGGGTGATTCTTTGTTGTGTTGGGGGAAAGGAAGGTAATAGAAGACATTAGAAAAGGAGGTCACGGCCAGGCATGGAGGGCCTTGAGGGCTATGCTAAGAAGTTGTTAGCAGCTCTGTGCTATTTGGAACAGGCAGACTCAAGTCCAATGCTTTGTTGATTTTTGAATATGCTCACCCTCTCTGTGCTCTCGTTCACGTAAAGTTTCCATGAAGCTTGACCAGTTGTGAAAGTGACATTCTTGCTTTCTAGGATGTGTATTCTGTGACGTTAACACATTAACTGCCATGTGAGTTGTATTTAACTTATACTAGTTTTGAGCCCGGGGCCTTGTGAATCATATATAACTCACATGTCTCCTGAACATCGACTGCCACATTAGACTGTTTTCCTTGAGGCCACGGTATATTATTAGGTCAAGAGATGTGTGAGTTATATATGTTTCTCGAGGCCCTGGGCTCAAAACTAGTGAGAGTTAAATACGACTTACACAGTAGTTAGTATGTTTGACCAAATAAAACACTACAGACCCAAGAAAAAAGCAATTTTTTCTAGTGTGGCAGGCAAGGTGTTAAACTGGGGATAGCCAACATGCAGCTGAGGGCTGCATACTGATTTTGTGAGTGCTTTTAAAAATCTTCTGTGGCGTTAGATATCACAAAAAGTGTGCACGGACCTTTTCTTTGCTCATCAGCTTTCGTTAGCGTTCGTGTATCTGATGTCATGTATCTGTGTGGTCCAGGACAATTCTCATTCTTCCAATGTATGCAGAGGGGAAAAAAAGGTTGGACACCAACCTTTCTGGGTGGAGTGACCATACTATTTATCTTCTAAACTGTGACTCTGAAGAGTAAGAGAGGGTGCTGTTAATAATTTTGCTGGGACACGAGGACTAACCTAGGCTGTCCCCAGGCAGATCCTACTCTGAGATGCTCAGAGATATTTGGGAATCTCTGATGTGGAGCAGACAGGAATCTTGTTTCACTTTGGCCCTGGATGGGGGCGGCACGGGTAGAGAATGGGAGCTGCGGGTTTGGCTAAGAGGCCAGTGTCTTAGTTTTGTTAAAGCTTCAGCCACATTACACCTCAGGCATTTTCCTATCTCCTACAAAGTCATGTGCTTTAAGGCACAACCCTTTCACGTGGCCCCTCACACTCAGCTCATTGAGATCATCCTTGGACAAGCTTCTTGCTGTCAAATGAGCTCTCCCCATGGAAGGCACTGCTCTTTGAATTCAGATGCCTGTTTATCTTTGAATTGGAAACTAGAAAACTAGAATTCCCCAATTCAGGTCCTTCTTTTCAAGGATAATCTATGTTTTTTTTTTTTTTTTTTTTGAGACAGAGTCTCACTATGTTGCCCTCAGTAGAGTGCTGTGCTGTCACAGCTCACAGCAACCTCAAACTCTTGGGCTTTGCTTCAGCCTCCCAAGTAGCTGGGACTATAGGCTGCCACAACACCCAGCTATTTTTTTTTTGTTGTGGTTATAATTGTTGTTTAGCAGGCCCGGGCCAGGTTCAAACCCACAAGCCCTGGTGTACGTGGCTGGTGCCCTAGCCACTGAGCTATGGGCACTGGGCCATAACTTGTGGATCTTATAGAATGACAGACTTGAGAAATTCCCGAGGGGAGAGCCCAACGTATTATCCAACCATCTCATGTTACGAGTGGGCCAAGCTGGGCTTCAAGAGGAGGGAAGAATGTATTTAAGGTCACCTAGTGTTTTTGTTCTAGCGCCATCTTGAGTACATTACTATGTGTGGTCTCCTGTAGGAAATGCAGCAATGCACAGGGCCAAAGGCCACTTTGTTAGACTCTGAAAAGACTTGAGAGCGAGTGCAGAGCCACATGGCAGCTTTTGGAAGTCTCATCTCCATGGTCAAGTACACAGCCAAATGAAAGACCATTTATTATGGAATCAGAACAAGGATAAGGAGAATCACACTCACCATCCAACAAACCTGGAGAAAGTTCTCTTGGCACCCCAGGGCCGAGCAGTGTGGCCCCTTGGGATAACCTCAATTGCTCTGCTGACCCTGCTCACCTCTTTTCTCATAGGAACACAGCTGTCTGGGGGGCTGTCTGTGATTGAGACCCCCTAAGCAAGGCCATTGGGGGTATACAGAAAGAGCATAGGTTTTGGCCTCAGATAGGTTGGACTTGAAATCTGGTTCTTTTATCTTGGGCAACTTACTTAATGTTCCTGAGACTCAGTCTCAATTTTAAAACTGAAGCCGTCATAATTCCCTTCTTAGTTTGGTGGGGTTAGTGCACGACATGATGTGGGTAAGTAGTCACTCTTGATTGACAGGTGTAGTAGTACTTGAATCAAGTAGTCATGCTTGATTCACAGGTGGTGTTTAGTAAGAGCATCGCTGCTGTCAGCAAGCGAAGCATCCAAACTTTGGTGCTATTTATTGGCATTCTTTGTGGTGGGGGCTGCTCTGTGCTTTGTAGGATGGTTAGCAGCATCCTTGGCCTCCAGATGCTATTAGTGTACCCTCGAAATCATGATAATCAGGTGTCTCCAGACATAATCTCCACCCCATGCCCCCAGTTGAAACCTCGGTGTTAGTCTTATGTGGAGCGCCTGAGACCGTGTCTGACATCACAGTGAATGGGGAAAATGTGGATTTGGAGCCAGACTGATGGGAGCTTAAATCCAGGCTCTCCCAGCTGCTACCATGTGGACTTGACAAGACCCTTCTTCAGACCCAGTTTTGTCTTCTCATCTGTAGAATGAACAGAATATTGGCTCTGCTTGGGTTGGTCAAATGAGCTGATCTATGTGACAGTGTCAGGCCCGGACATGTGGTCTTTCCATTTGTTTTCCTTCGGAAGGTGCTAAGAGGGACTAAATCTCATGAGTCCCTTTGTCACTGCAAGGGAGTGGGAATTTTAGAATGTCTGACTCCGAAGAGTGTCAAATTAGAACTAGATCCAAAATGTTTAGAATCTTAACTTTTGTTCTAATTCTTGAAATAGTGTCGTTATTAAAAAACATGCATGTCTAAACATTGCTTATTTGTTTGAAGGCATTTGATAACTCTTTATTTTTTCCCTATAGCTCACAAGTTATGATTGCTGTGAGCCTTTGCCCTTCAACAAACTGGTGTGGCATCTGCTTTAAATTTAAGCTTCACAACAAGCCAGGTCAGAGTTGTCTGTTGTTGAGGGGAAATGAGGTCCAGAGAGGAGAAGAGAGTTCCTCAAGGCTGCAAAACAGGCCGGTGGTTTGCTTGGCCCAGAACCAAGTTAGCTGATGCCCAGGAAGTTCTCTTGTGCCTGGTGCCATAGGAATTGGTGGTGACTTTGATGGTGACAATGGTGGTGAGGGTTTGGGAGGGAGAGGGAAAAATAGGTGGTGCCATAGTTTGTGATGCCACAAAGAACCAAAAGCAGGAATGTAATTTCCCAAGGTTCTGGGAGCTAAGTCTGAGATCCAGATGTCCAGAGTTGGTTTCTCCAGAGGCCTCTCTCCTGGGTTCACAGATGGCCACCTTCTCCCTATGTCCCCATGTGGTCTTCCTGCTTTATGAGTGTCTGTCCAAATTTCCTCTTCCTAGAAAGATATCAGTCAGAGTGGATCCCAACCCACCCTAACAGACTCATTTTACTTTAAGGACCTCTTTAAAGGGCCTTCCTCCTAATACAGTGACATTCTGAGGTTGTGGGGTTAGGACTTCAGCATATGAACTTATAGGGGTCATAATTTATTCCCTAATAGGAATGGAGGGACAAGTCTGGGTATATGGGAAGCTATTGGAGGAAACTTCAGGGAAGGAGGGAGTTAAGGAGGAGAGTACTGAGTGGAGACGAGAGTACTGAGCAGGGAGGAGAATACTGAGTGGGGGGGAGGAGAGTACTAAGCAGGGAAGAGAGTATTGAGTGGAGAGGAGAGTACCAAGCAGGGAGGAGAGTACTGAGCAGGGAGAAGAGTACTGAGCGGAGAGGAGAGTACTGAGTGGGGAGGAGAGTACTGCATGGGGGGAGGAGATTACTGAGCAGGGAGGAGAGTACTGAGTGAGGAGGAGAGTAATGAGTGGGAGGTAAGAGGGTACTGAGCGGGGAGGAGAGTACTGAGCAGGGAGGACAGTACTGAGTGGGTAGGAGAGTACTGAGTGGGGGGGGAGTACTGAGCTGGGAGGAGAGTACTGAGTGGGGAGGAGAGTACTGAGTGGGAGGGAAGAGAGTACTGAGTGGGGAGGAGAGTA
>CAUYRH010069079.1:0-36770 GCA_963574655.1 Perodicticus potto
TGTGGTAGGGTACTTTGACCCACACCTTTAAAAGCCCCAACCTCTGAGAGTGCTGGGTTGGGTGGTTCCCTTCAGGTCAGCAGCTCTTTGCCAGTCTGAGCAGATACAGCACCCCACCTCCACCAAATAGAGAGGAAAGACAAAAATACTATAAATCAAACCAAACCAACAGAAAACCGTATAGGATAAAATTGGGGAGAAAACCAAACAACAGGGGCAGAAACACTAGCAAAAATTAAGTTATTATTAAAGAAGGCAATAATGGAAAATTATATTTAAACTAGAAAAATGAAGAAAGAAAAGAAAACAACAAAAAAAAATCTAGAGGGAAGGTGTTGAAATAAAACACACACACACACACACACACACACACACAAAACCAAAGCAGTATATATATCTTGCTGAATATTGTCTGGGCAACAGGTGATCTTCTGGGGTATAAGAAGCTAATCACAATGCTGATACAGCTGTATAAGATGGAGATTGGAGGCCTCTGTTGACTTCTTTGCTCTCATACTCTGAAGGATTGAGAGCCTGAATCTCTCCTCAGCCCACTTAAAAGACACTTTAAACCATTAACCTTGGTTAAGCAGAAACTTTCCCAGGAAAGCACTCATCGCCAGGATCTCTCCTGAAGTGGCTGCCTGCTTATCAGATGTGCCAAAACCAGCCTCACTCTATGCCCCTGAGAGCCAAGGCTGCAAGGCATCCCTCCCACTGCCAAGCACTGAAAGCTCCACTCTTCCCTAGGTCTTAGTCCTGGCCTTTGGAGCTGCTCACAGTCACTAGATCACTTGCCCAAGGTCTCACAGCCTGAGCCTCATTCTGCAACCCTTAGGGCTGAACTTGCTGGGGCAGTTCTCCCACAATGGCTGCAGCATGTGGCCACAGCCAAACAATGTTAGCTCCATTCTGGCCCAATGGCTCAGTCATGGACACTGGACAACGCTTAAAGTCACCCACACTCTTGCCCAAGTTCTCCCAAGGTAATTCAAACAAGTGCCCAAGTCCAAAAAAACAAAATAACCCACAGGGAAGGATTTCCCTGTCTGCAATTTCGCTGCTGTTGTTACAGCTGTGGCAGCCTCAGACCCATCACAACCACTTGCCACATCTCCACTGCTTTTGTTCTCATCCTGGGGTCCAGAAGTCTCTTGCTATCTCCCTGTATCACCAAAGGGATGTTTCTGGGCAGAGCCCACAAGCCAGAGATGCCTGGAGCCCTCTCTCCCCAATCTCACTGCTCCTGGTTGCAAAGAAGCTCTTATTCAGCTGACATCTTGCTCCCTCCCCAAGAAATAGAAATTCTTTTTTTTTTTTTTTTTTTGTTAAATCATAGCTGTGTATATTAGTGCAATCATGGGGTAAAATGTGTTGGCTTCATATACAAAATTAAATATTTTCATCCAACTGTTCGATTTAACCTTCATGGGATTTTCTTGGTTATTGTATGAAAACATTTGTATTCTGCTTTTAGTAAGTTTCACCTGTACCCTCCTAAGATGCACTATAAGTGTGATCCCACCATTTACCCTCTCTCCACCCATCCTCCCTCCTCCCCTTTCCTCCCTTGCCATATTCCTGTGCTATAATTGGGTCATATGAAAGCTATAAATTAGCTTCATAGTAGGGCTGAGTACATTGGATACTTTTTCTTCCATTCTTGAGATACTTTGCTAAGAAGAATGTGTTCCAGATCCATCCATGTTATTGAAGCCTCATACTTGTTACATCACTTACCCCCATCCATATATCTGGTTAAGTGATATGGCTGAACTTGAAACCCAGACTATCTGAATTCTAGAGGCCATGGACCATTTTAAACCTCACACTGATGTGACCCATACACAGGAAGTGATACAGCCAGAAGAGAAGCTTCAGGGGACAGCTTTGGACGTTTGTGACAGCCAGGTAGGAAGACCTGGTATCTGTCTAGTAAGGGATGGGAATCGCCAAAGTTTTCAGAAAATGTGTAACATGTTGGAAACCGAGAGTTTGGGGGGTAGTGCCGTGGTTAGTGTCCAGGACAGACTGTGCAGAGTGGACTGTGATGCCGTCTCTTCAGAGGCCTTTGCCCTGAGAAGCTTTCCGAGCAAACAGCCAAGCAGTAATAAGGGCCCACACCAGGGAGTGGCAATTATGACTCATTTCAAACACGCGCTAGAGGGGATGATCCTGCTTTCTGCAGACCTTCTCTGTCTCTCTTTCTCTGTCTTAGAATGTCTCTAAGTGGTTAAGAAAAAAAATATGAACCATCATGATAGAACACTAGTGTAGCTTATTCTGTAGACCATTTGACTTCCTCAAAAGCTTCACCTTTTGTCCCCTAGATAGAAACAATGCACTTCTCCTGTTTCCACCCAAAAGATTTAGTTATAATACACTATCAACAAAATCATGAGTGATCCCTTCCCGTATAATTACAGGGTGTGCCACAGTACACATGTCTCTGTGCAGGGCGGGAGGAGCCTGCAATTAACCAGAAGAATTCTGCAGCAAATGTGGTTAGAGGCAAAAGGTTTACTCTAAATTTGACAGCTCCAGCTATAAATAGTTTTTTGGCTTTTTTTTTGGTGGGGGGGGGTCTTTGTCAGGGATGTCTTTGCTTCAACCGAGCACTTTTTTCAAAATGACGTTGCAGGTATGGATGCCGTATGCAAAAGCTGTTTTTGCTTTAGATTCTTTTCTACCCACTCAAAATGGTCTGAATAGTCCATTATGAAAAAGTCTTCGCATTTTTTCCTGCATCTGGAAGGTATGCATGTCAATTTATAATGTTTATGTGAGGCAAAAGTCAATGGGTAACCCATCTGATTGTAAATCGTGTGACTATCTACTGTGACCACATTAAAGTGAACCACAGATGGAAAGGGAGATTGGGCTCTAACTTCACATTCTGGCTCTCAGAACCAAGACCCTCATAAGCACTTAGTCCTAGATGTGACACACGTAAGAGATGCTTGAAAAAAGTCACAATAGTTAATATGTAACATGTGCAGTACATGGGATGGCAGGTTTGAAATGTTTAGTTTATGAAAACATAGGAAAGATGACCACCTACTCAATGCAAAGGCACATGGTTGGCTGTGTAACATACACTGAAATCAGAGGCCACGACTTCACCAAATTCAATCAATTCCCTGCAGGTCAAAATTAAGAACATATTTTAGGGCACTTTGGAGCATCTATTTAACTCACCATTAAGTATAACATTTCATATTGTGCTGATCTGAAGGCAAATAACTTAATAGATAGATTTATATCACATCACTAGGCTTAATATTTCAGGTGTTTCTACCCTACTGTGCGCAAATCTCACCAAGGTCATCCTCAGCAGTATCTTATGACACCAGATTCCTTCATCAAATAGAATTCTGATAAGGAACCAAAAGAGCTCGGAACAAATACAGTGTTATAATTATGGTCCATATATATACTTTAAAATTTTTCACCAGTCAAATTAGTTTCACTCAATATTTTCAGTACCAGAATGAAAAATCAAAACGTAATTTCATGAACTTTGAAAGTTTACATTATGTAATAACACAAGTTATTCTGGTTTTCTGTCTGTGGCACCTGCACGTAGAGTTACTTGAATTTTAGAAAGAAGGCAATTCAACCAATGATGTCTCCTTACATCCTCCATGCCTCTGCTCTTTAACTACGATACACCTTGAAGTGGGTTGTGTTTTTATCTACTTGATACATTATTCATAAACCAAGATTGCACAGCATGTAAATTTGAATTGTCTGAAAAATGCCATTAGTCAGAGAAATATCATAAACTATTACCAGAATTTTTGATTGTATGAATGCTCTTTATCATGTCTAGCCAATAGGAAAGCCCTTATTTCAGCCAATTAGAACATCTTTACAGTACATTGTGCCATAATCGAGGGTTGACAGGTGCCTGGGTCCTTTATTAAAGGCTAATTTTTAAAAAGTTATTTGCCTAGAGAAACTCTATTTATTAAAAATCGACGCATTTTACATATCCCATTTGTCATTTTAATTTTTTAAAGCATGAAGTAAAAATCCCTTTACAGTTTCTTTCTTTCTTTCTTTTTTTCTTGAGAGCCCTGGTGCTTCTTTGTGACAAAGAAGTACAACTGAAAATGTGCCTGGTAAGGCACAGTGCGACATCTGTTAATTACTTCACAGCTGGCAGTGGAATCAAAGTAACTTCAACAATCACAATGTGTTCCTACATTGTGATGCATGAAATGGCTGCACAAAAAATAAATAAAATTTAAAAAAGAAATGGTTGCACATTTATAGCATACATTATCTGTTTCATGTTCTACATAATTTAAAATAGTTGGCTTTATCTGGAGGCAAAATGGAATGTCGACGTGTATTCTTCTTTCCTGAATAAGCTTATACATTGGATGAAAATGCTGATCCCTATTATTTCAGTATATTCTACCTGCCTACAGTGCTGATCCCTATTATTTCAGGTAGATAATTTGATTTTACAGTGCTGATCCCTATTATTTCAGGTAGATAATTTGATTTTAAGAGAAGTAACTGGCACGACTTTCTATCTATAAACCTCCACCCTTCAGGTGACATTCTTGATACCTCATGAATGAGTTCAAAGGTAATTCTTCCTCATTTTCAAAGCATACTTAATACGTCTTACTTTTTAAATTATTAGCAGAAAACTAACATCTTTAGATGGTTACAAGTTAACAAGACACATCCAAGAGATGTTCTGGGACTTTCTACCGTCTAACAGGATTTAGACATCTCCAATTTCTTACCATCTCTGAGGAAAGCGGTGTTGTATGAAGCACAAATTCTAGTTCATCCTTCAAGGCCCAACCTAAACGTTCTACGTTTTCTGCAATTAGTGAAAGTAATTATTTCTTTATCAAAAACACAAAGGCCCTGAAAAGTAAAGTCCACAGGGCAGGGATATTTGCTGTTTTTCTTTTTCTTTTATTTTAATTTTATTTATTTATTTTTTGAGACAGATTCTCACTTTGTTCCCCTTGGTAGAGTGCCATAGCGTCACAGCTCACAGCAACCTCAAACTCTCGGGTTTAAGCAATTCTCTTGCCTCAGCCTCCCAAGTAGCTGGGTCTACAGGCACCCGCCACAATGCAGGGCTATTTTTAGGTTGTACTTGTCATTGTTGTTTGATAGGCCCAGCCTGGGTTCAACCTGCCAGCTCTGGTGTATGTGGCTGGTGCCCTAGCTGGTGAGCTGCTGGTGCCAAGCCTGTTTTTCTTTTCTTTTTAACATATCTCTAATGAACATCTTCCAAACAGTGACTGGCTTATGGTAGGAGTTAAATAAATACTTGCTGAATGAATTTCTTTGGAAAGTCTTTATCATACATATGTTTCACATTTTATTCTGGTTCTATATTTGCCTGTCAAGTTCTTGAAAGACTCCTTTACAACCCCAGATCCTGGTACAGAGCCTGTCACATGCTAGGTGCTCATTAAATGCCTAATGGATCTGGCTCAGCGCCTATAGCACAGTGGTTACAGCATCAGCCACATACACCGAGGCTGGTGGATTCAAACCCAGCCCAGGCCTGCTAAACAACAATGACAACTGCAACAAAAAATAGCCGGGCATTGTGGTGGGTGCCCGCAGTCCCAGCTACTTGGGAGGCTGAGGCAAGAGAATTGCTTAAGCCCAAGAGTTTGAGTTTGCGGTGAGCTGTGACGCCATGGCACTCTACTGAGGGTAACATAGTGAGACTCTGTCTCAAAAAAAAAAAAAAACCTAATGGATCGAGGTTTAGTAATATAAACTAAAAAGAAAGTAAAGTATCTTTTTCTGAAATCATAAATATTGGTAAGACATAGAGATCATGGATTAATCTCTTCAAAAGGACTCTGTTAAATGCTAACATCCGTGGTTATGTTCATAAAGAGTGGCAGGTAGAATATACTCAGGAACCCCCTCTATTCCATCAAGAAATCAATCAGCATCACTGTTTATTTACCTAATTTTTAATAATGCATAGGAAGAAGTGAGTCCACAATCTCCGTAAGCTGCTGTTGAAGTACTTTCTTGTTCTGATGTTTAAGACAGCCTTCTGTAGGATGCTGGGACAGAGCTCAGGGCTCCTCAGTCTATACAGTGACAAAGGACAGATAATCTCACCAGGGAATAAATCCTAGAGGAGAAAGAGAAAGAAACGGCTGGTTCTCGGGAGGTATAACCCATTGATATTGCATGAAATTGCTGATGGTCAGTGGACTAAGAAGCAGCCTGGGAACTTTAAAAGAAAGAAGGTTAAATGGGAAGCAGGTGCCCACCAGCTGTTCTCAGAAGGACACTGCATAGCCACAGAGAAGAATTTCAGAACTGTGAGTGTGGACAAACGCAAAACCACGGCATCGGATGCATTTGCCGATACCAAGATGCACACGGGCAGGTGTGCAGGACGGCGGGAGGCACTGTGCTCAGTGGGCAGGCATGTGGTTGAGTTGTGAGAGGGTTCTCTCTGCTGCCCCAGACTGGGAGCTGCTGGGAGTCTGTGCAGGGACGTGGGACTACAGCGTGGTGGGGTCGGGCAGCCACTAAAGCTGTCCTGGGCTCTCGGTGCGAGCGGGCTGCTGGCTCCATAGCACCCCTACTGCATGGGGTAGGGGTGGAGGCCTCTCGGATAGGAGGCTCCCCCTAGCTGGACTTGCCGACGGAAAGCCATGCCCCCTCCCCAATAGCACAATGGATGTTAGCACGCTGGCTCTGACTTGGGAGACTTTGGGTGACTGCTCCTGGCTGCGAGGCCCTGTCAGAAAACCTTCCTTCTGGCTTCTCTGCAGTCTCGCTCTGAGGCTCACACGCCAGAGTCGGAAACTCTGGCTCTGTGTCTCTGAAGCATGCGCCTGGCCTGGATCACTGCTGGGAGATTCCAGCCTGCATCTGGGCCCCAGGATCCCATCCTTGATCTTCCACTACTGCTGCAGAAACTTCTCCAAAGTCCAGTGCTCTGCGAAGGCCCACCTGCAGCCTTAAGCTGCCAGTGCACTGAGACCTGCTTTGAGCAAACGTCCACAGCCTGGGAACTCACCACCACTGCTGGATTCTCACCCACAAGCAACACATCCTGTCTCAGGATTAAATTGGGCATGCCAGCACAGTTCACACTGATAGGAAGGCCACAGGGCTGGGGAAAGAGGATTTCAAAGACCTCCCTCCATTCTCTCCCATGAAAGCAAGACAGGACATCTGCTCACACCCAGAGCTCACACTGCTCCAGCCTGCACCAAACCAGAAACTGGGAAAACCACCACATGAAGGTCCTCTACGGCCAGGGCATCTGTCAAGGACCTAGCTGGCCATCAAAGCACCCACAAACAAAGCCAAAGGTTCTTACCCAGCACGGACCATAAATACACCCATGTGAGTCAGGGGTGGGGGCGATGTCCCATCTCAACAAAAGGAGACCCCCAAACAAGAAGCAACGGCTGCTCCAGATGAGGAAAAATCAGCAAAAGAACTTTGGAAGTACGAAAGGATACCCCGAAGGGAACACCAACTATCCGGCGAGGGCTACCAGATAAAGTAAAAATGAAACGTTGAGGAAATGATTGAAAATTCATTAAAGAGATAGACTTTAAAGTAAAAGAGAAAAAGAAAAAATTCTGGTAATGAAAATTTCATTTAAGGAAACACAAAGCACTTAGGAAAGTTTTAAGAATAGATTAAATCAGGCAAAAGGAAGGATCTCGGAGCTGGAAGACAACTCTTTCCAATGGACTCAGTCAGTCAAAAATAAAGAACAGAGAATTAAGAGCAAAGAGCAAAGCCTATGGCAAACATGGAATTATAGTAAAATGACTAAATATAAGGATCATAATCACCACTGAGGGCAAAGAAGAGAACTCACAAGGGCTGCAAAACCTATTTGAAGATTGACTGAGGGCAACTTTCCTGCTCTTGCCGTAGGTCTAGACGTTTATATATGTCTGTTATAATAAAACTTGAAAAAGGATAATGTTTCATTGTTTTTGAGCTAAATGAAATATGACGTAGGACAAACTCATCCTACAAAACGTGCTACATACGCATTGCTGAATGTCACTAGAGTCACCTTCCAAATACTCCTGGGAAGCTGTGCACCAACACCAGCACCTCGTTCACCCTTCACAGCAACTATGAAAACCTTTTTCTGGAATGGCCATCATTGGCCTCATCAATGTCATATGAGGTCTCACAATTCAGTTTGCAAACTCATCCCAGAAAAAGTGCTGCACACCTCATTGCTGAATGTCACTACGGTCACCTTTGACGTGCTCTTCTTGGCCATCCGGTGACCAGCAATGAGGTGTATAGCACTTTTTCTTGGATGAGTCCGTGAACTTGTCAGACTGTGTGTATTTTATACAGTATATATGAAATACAACGTGTTACCTTCTGCATATTAAATATTATTAATATTGACTTTGCCTTTATTCTTTTTGAATATGTCTACTTTGAATCTCTTTGAGGGAAATATTCTCAATTCTTAATTTCATTGCCAAAATCCTGATAATATTTAAAACTGTATTTCACTGGTCTTGGTGAGCTCTTCAACCTATCCAGGCAGCACTGACAATCGCCTTCTTGATAATGGTCCTGTCTCTATGGATTGTAATGGTCTCCTTTATCTTACTGTATCGCACATGTCTGACCTCCTAACAGACTGTGAGTTCTTCCATAAACACAAATGTACTTAGTAATTGTACATGAAATAAAAGAACATGAATGGAATTTGGGCTCCATCAAATTGGATTTGAATTAGGTCTCCCTTGATGAGATACGTAAATTTGAAAATTTATTTCAACTCTAATATGCAGATGATGTAAGGGATTAAGCTAAATCTCTATTCTCTTATACATCATTTTATATTACCTTTTAAAATACATCCTCCACATCAGATGCCTTGCCATTTAACTTTTTATCAGTAAAAGACAGATGATTCCAGGATCTCATTTAATGTCAATGAGAGATTTCGGTGTAATGAAATTACTAAAATTTATACAAATTAATAATTCATTGCCGTAACATAGATGAAAGTTTGTAACACACTGTAAAGTTTTAATGATGGAATTGTTTCAAATTTATGAAATCTACCATAATTAAATGGATATTAATTATACTTCAGAAAGTCCAAGAGAAAGACAACTATTCTTTTCAAATCCCTTAATGAGGTATGAAGGAAGCAATGACCGGAAGATATGGTGTGACCTATAGCAAATATTGATAATTTTCCCCGAATTTCTTCCTAACACTGGAGCTTTCAAATATCGAAGACTTCTTTTTGCTGGAGGAAAGGGTGGAGTGAATCTGGGAGCTTCTACGATGGTGGGGGCAATGTCTAAAGTGCTCAGTGATGACTGCCAATAAGCCAGCATCACAGCAGCTAATCACGAAATCATTTTAACAGCATGTTTTACAGAATCCCTAATTACATTGTTTTAAAATGAAATATGACAGAATGAGAATAAGAAGTGAAAAATAAACAGTAAGATAATCATGTATATCACAACTTAAAGAATTTACTGAGTTCTAAAAACATTTGAGTAATGCTAGGCCTCAACGTGGATAAGCTGAAACCTCTGCACTATTGCATTCAGAATATATTTTAAAATAGTTATTTACTCCCTCTTTCCATCCCTGCAGTCCCCACATCTAGTATATCTTTTCGTAAAGTAAGCCAGGTATCTGAGATAAGAATGTTTTCAAATATTTTAAGTTATGCATAATTTTATTTAGATACACTTTTTAGAATAATTCATCCTGAAGGTTTCAATCATGTTTTGAAAAACAGAGTGTTTTGTTCTTTATGCTGATTTGTGACTTCCTGTTTCAACAACAACAAAAAATAGCTTTATAGAAACAAAACAACATGTTTCTCTGACATCAAAAAGCGCTTGCAAAACATTGTTGTGCTGAATTAGTCGAAAATGATTCAAAAACATAAGGATTGTATTTCCCCTGAAATTGACAGGAGCCTGAATCTGAACAATCAGAGTGTTCTGGGAAAAAAAAGGATTTGAGATTTGATTCAACCTTTCCTGTGAAGGTAGCGGCACCTCTTTTTACATGAGGGTTTGGCTGATTCCGATTTGACCTCCAGTCTGTTTTGCTCCCCTGTGACCTAGGCTTAGCTGATGCTGTAACTGCGCAGAACTTGAGAAGAATCTGGAAGTAAGCCTAGCCTAGACATGATTGACTCACCATCATGATTCCTTCTGCGAGCACTGGTCAGAAGAATAAGAAGTTTCTGGTTTAATAATTCATAAAGTTGATTTGGAACACTTTAAAATGCAGTCTTTATTCTCCTTTGTGTATATAAACTTAATGAACAGCCTGTCAACAACGTCTCCACCATTTCACTAATAATAATGATGATGCATTTTTCCCTTTATTTGAATTTTAAGGAACATTTCACTAAACTTTTCAGAGGACGATGACACAGACAGATGCCCATTTAATTTTCACAAAGTCAATACCTTAATAAATCTGCGTCACTCAATAAATCCTGTTTCATAAGCTTTCTTTGTGGTATGGATAACCCGTGCCAGATAAAAAGCTCTTAAAACCATAGTTTCAAAATCCAGTTACTCATTTAGTACTATGAAAATATTTTTATGAATTAAAAATGTTTTAATTTGTGTATATTTATGGAGGTATAAGTGCTATTTTGCTAGCCTGGTGTGTTGCACTGTGGTGACATCAGGGTCTCCCGTGCATCGTCACTGGAGCAAGGCCCACCGTACCCATCAGGCAGCCTCCCGTCATCCACCCCTAGTCTCTGTTGTCTGTCATTCCACACTCTGCTTACACGTGTTCACATTATTCAGCTCCTGCTTGTAAATAAGAACGTGCATTATTTGTATTTCTGTGTCTGAGATGTTTCACTTAAGATAATGGCCTCCAGTTCCATCCACATTGCTAAAAAAGACATAACTTCCTTCATTTTTATGGCTGAGTAATACTCTGCTGTGTGTGTGCATGTGTTGTCTTTATCCAGTCCTCTATTGATGGACATTTAAGTTAATTCCATCTCTTTGCTGTTGTAATAGAGTTATAATAAACATACAAGTGCAAGTATCTTCTTTAAATATTGATTTATTTTCCGTGGATAGATTCTACATAGTGGAATTATTGTTCTATATGGTAGTTCCACTTCTAACTTTTTGAGAAATCTCCATACTGATTTCCAGAGAAGCTGCATTCATTGACATTCTCATCAACGGTTTTTAGGAGTTCCCCTTCCTGTACATCCTCTGCAACATCTGCTTTTTTATTCTTTTTGGTTTTGTCTTTTTAACAAAATATTATGTAGTTCAGTAGAACGGCATTCTATTGGTAATGAATTCAATAAAGTTTCAGTATACAAAATCAACATACAGAAATCAGTAACATTTTTATGTGCCCGAGTAACCATCTAAGGGAGCAGCCACTCTGAATGGCATAAATTGATACTTCATTGTGGTTTTAATTTACACTTTTCTGATTATTAGTGATGTTGAAGATGTTTTTTACAGATACTTATTGTGGTCATTTTTGGTATTCTTTTGAGAAATGTCTTTTGTGTACTTAGACTACTTTTTAATGGGATTATTTGGATTTTTGTGGCAGTATCATTTGCGTTCCTTATAAATTCTGAATTTTAGGTTACTATTGGATGCATGGTTTGCAGATATTTTCTTCCATTATGTAGTTTGTATGTTCACTTTTTTGATTATTTTGCTGTGCAGAAGCTTGGTAGTTTGACTAACTCCAATTTATGTATTTTTGGTTTTGTTGACCATGGTTCTGAGGTCTTAGTCATGAATTCTTTGCCTAGAATCCTATCAACATCCAGAATAGTTACCCCTATGTTTTTGTCTATTATTTTTATAGCTTCAGGCAGCACATTCAAGTCTTTAATTCATCTTTGGTTGATTTTTTTTTTTTTTTCTGAGACAGAGTCTCAAGCTGTCACCCTGGATAGAGTGCTGTGGCATCACAGCTCACAGCAACCTCCAATTCCTGGGCTCTAGCGAGTCTCTTGCCTCTGTCTCCCAAGTAGCTGGGACTACAGGCGCCCGCCACAACGCCCGGCCATTTTTTGGTTGCAGCCGTCATTGTTGTTTGGCGGGCCCAGGCTGGATTTAAACCTGCCAATTCAGGTGTATGTGGCTGGTGCCTTAGCTGTTTGAACCACAGGTACCAAGCCAAAATTATTATTTTTTTTTGGTTTGGTTTTGCAGTTTTCGGCTTGGGCCAGGTTTGAACCTGCCACCTCCGGTATATGGGGCCAATGCCCTACTCCTTTGAGTGATTATTTTATATGGTGAGAGATAGGGGTTTAGTTTCACTCTTTTGTACATAGCCATCCAATTTTCCCAGCACCATTTATTGAAAGGAATGCTCTTTCCCTCGTGTATGCTCTTGTTTACTTTGTCAAAACTCACTTGGCTATAACTATATAGCTTTATTTCTGGGTTTTCCCTTATTTTCGATTGAAAATACATAATCTTTTTTTATACCAATGCCATTCTGATTTGTTAACTACAGCTTTGTAGTATAATTTGAAGTTAGGCAACGTGATGCTTCCATCTTTTTTCTTATTGCTCAAGATTACTTTGGCTATTTGGACTTTTGTTATCATATATTGTAGCAGTCTGTATAGCCTATGGCTAGGAGGAGTGAGAGTTATAAGAAATACCTGTATAGCTCAATAATGGAACACCTTGGTGAAAAGGGCATGGAGAGGGATTTAGCTCTCCTAACAAGCATGAGAGCTTGTGAGATGAGAACAGTGGTGAATTTGCAGTCTCTACACCTGTGGTGTTGAGTGGCATGAGATCAGCCTTATATTAGGCTGGAGGAGAAGGCAGTCGGGAGCATGCGCATTTATCATGGACCCGCCTACTCTGACTCTGTCTCCTCTCCTGCCTGCAGAATGCCAGCACAGTGTCTCTCTGCTGAAGATCACCAAGCTCTACTAAAGACTAAGATTGATCTATTCTAAGACTGCTTTACTCTCTCTAAGACTCTCTCTCTTCTACTAAAGTAAATAGTCCTCAGGCACCTAAGGGCTTAGTGGTCCACATCTGGAACCTAGTTAAGCCAGCATGAGACCTGGACAGTCCCAGGCCCTGACAACATATACTTTAGAATTGTTTATCCCAATACTGTGAATCTTGACATTGGTATTTTGATAGGGACTTCACTAGACCTATAACTTGCTTTGGGCAGTATTATCTTTTTAATGATATTAATTCTTCCAATTTATGATCAGGAGATGTTTTTGCCTTTGTGTCATTTACAATGTCTTACATCGGTGTTTTGAAGTTTTTCTCATAGACACGTCCTTGGTAAAACATAATCCTAGATTTGTGGCTATTGTAAATGGTATTGCCTTCTTGATTTTGTGCTCAATTAGACTGTTACTCGTGTACATAGAAACATTACTGATTTCTATATGTTGATTTTGTATACTAAAACTTTATTGAATTCCTTTACCAAATCTAAGAATTTTTTAGGTGAGGTTTTAGTAGTTTCTCAATGTAAAGTCACATTGTCAGCAATAAGGGATAATTTGGCTTCCTTTTTTAAGCTAAGATGCCTTTTACTTTTTTCTCTTGCTTTATTGCTCTGATGAAGACTTTCAATTCTATGTTCAACAATAAGTCTAGTGGTGGTGAATTCTCTCAGCATTTGCTCATTTGGGAATGACTTTATTTCTCCATTTATGAAGTTTATTCTGGCAAAATATAAAATACGTGACTGACAGATTTTTTTTTTCCTAGCACTTTGAAGATGTCATCCCATTCTCTTACAGCCTGTAAGGTTGACAACTCTGCTATTAGTTGGAGAGGTTTCCTTTATAGGTGATTCATTTAAATTTTTTTTTTTTTAACTTTAGACATTCTGAATTTAACTTGCAGTAGTAAAGGCATTTTTGCAATGTATTTTCCTGGGGATCACTGGATATCTGGATATTGGGCTCAGGGCCTGCATGGGTTGAGTTTCTCCCATATTTAAGATAGAAAACTAACCACCACTGATGTCTGGATGTCTAACTCTCGCTGGACACAGGAAGTTTTCATTACTTATTTCCTTAAATACTTTTTCTAAACTTTCTGATTTCTCTTTCCCCTGAGGAATACTTATAATTCATAATTTCAGTTTCTTTATATAGTTCTAGATGTCTCAAAAGCTTTGTTTTTTATTAGTTCTTCTGTATTTTTGTCTGACTGGATTATTTCAACAGACCTGACTACAAGTTCTCAGATTCTTTATTAGGCTTGATCTTGCCTATCATTGAAGCTTTTGAATGTATTTTACATTTCTTTTAATAAATTTTTTTAAGATTGACAATTTCTGTTTCCTAATTGGCTTGTTTGTTTTTTTAAAGATAGTTTTCTTCTTGGCAAATTTCTTATTTGTATCCTGGATTGATTTTCTCAGAATGCTGATGCCTTAGTAATGGTTTTCAGATTTCCCTTGAGTGTCATTTTGTGTCTTTTAAATCAATGTTTTAATAGTTTTCATAGTATTTTGAGGAGTTCTTTTTGATTAGGACCTGTTTCTGGACAACTTTTATAGTCCTGTAGTGTTGCCACATTTCTTTGCTTTCCGTGTATCGTCGGTCACTTCTGTGCAGCTGCTGTAGAAGTCACTTCTTCCACTTTTTTGAAATTGGTCTCATAGGGGAGACTTTTTTCGTAAAGACGTACATACGTTGTTTAAACAGGACACTTTGATTTTGATCTTGGGTGCCAAGGGCAGTTGATCTTTGTATGATTTATTCAGCAGTGCACAAGGTCAGTGGTATCTGGGTCTCCTCAGTGGTTCAGGGTGTGGTTGCCAGTTGAGGCCATGGCGAATGTTAGCTGAGGACTTGGAGCCAGTCTTGTGGCCCTGGTGCTGGCAGCATTGTGTGTGTGGGTGTGCTTTTAGGTCCCAGAGCCACTTACACTGGTGCTGATATTAGTGGGTCTCAGAGGAACCATTCTTGGACCTTCAGGTGACTTGCTCAGAGGTGAGAGGTGAGAGCAATAGGCTGGTGTTTGAGTGGTGGTGGTAGCAATGGTAGAGCCTCCTTTGGGGACTCACGCAGTCAATGCTAACTTTGCAGGCAGCTACCGTGGGTTGGGAAGGCTGATCTCTAGTCCCATAGCCACCCATCGTAGGGTGTTGGTTATTGTCCTAGGTATGTGTCGGAGTGCCTGGTTCCCTGGAGCAGCCTGGGCAAGAAGCTGTGAGCACTGCAGTCTGTTGAAGTCTGGGTCTCATGGCAGCCCACTGCAGTAGGAACTGTCCTAGGTATATGTAAGAGAGATGAGTGTCTCTCTCTCTCCCCCCCCCCTTTTCTCTCTCTCTCTCTCTCTCTCTCTCTCTCTCAGGTGGGGCAGCAGCTGCTGCACTTTAGCCCAAACTTACCGCGAGTGTGGGGCTCAGCCCAGCATTAATTCTCAAAATGGCAGCTCAGGCCTATGACCTGACGAGAGAAGGGCCTCTCTGGGCAAGCAGTGTGGGCCAGAAGCTGTGGGGTGCGGCCTGCTCACCTCCCAAGTCTCGAGAGTAGCCCACAGCAGGATGGTGAGTGCAGTGGCAGCATCTGTGTCCCAGAGCCCCAGCATCCAGGCTTTCAGAGCCACTCCCCTGAAGCTGCTCGGAGGCCTGTGGGATTCCCTGTTGGCTTCTTCTCAGGAACAACATCTCTGTGCAATTTTAGGCAGCCCCCTATGTTGGTCTCAGAGCCTGCATGGGTTGAGGGTTTCTCCCTTATTTAAGCTAGAAAACTAACCGCATCCTATATGTTAACCATTACTCAAAAACTGTGTTTCAGCAATTCTCAAGTGCCGCGGCAATGTGCCGAGGAGAACAGATGGAGGAGATGAAGAAAGTATTAGATGTTTATGTTAAGTCAACCACACTTAATTTCAAGGCTTACCCATTCCAATGAAAACCAAAGCTTTGAAAATCCAAGAACATATTGTCTAATTCTAAACCACTTTTAATAAACAAGAACTTTCCAGTTACCACAGAAAATTACGTCTTGGACGCCTGTTACGTGTCCTCTTGTCCTCTATATAATGGCTTTTCCCTTCCTCCTGCTTTCCCTGCCCCCGGAGCAGCTGGCCAGTGGAAACTCTGCCCTGAAAATGCTGAGCAAACAGGAAAGGGACTCGCAAATAAATTTATTCATGAATCTAATACAGTAACTCCTTACTAAGTACCTATGATGGAGGAGTCAATGAACTCATCACTACACACACACATACAGACATACAGACACACTCACACACACAGACAGACACACACATGCCATGACACACCTATAGACACACAACCAGACAGACACACACCCCATAGGGAGGATTATATATTATACATGTGTGGTATATATGCCAATATATTAAACACAACATTCTCAGAAAAGCTAGATGTGGCGGGTACTACTCTTTAATCCTCAAATGGAGATGAGGAAACTGAAGACATAACAGGGAAATTACTTCCCCACGTCATCTAACAGCTCAGATGGTTACCAGTCAAGTGAGGCTATAGGTGTCTTTCTGCCTAACACCCAAACCTAGACATTTCTATTTTGCTGAGTGTCAGACGTTGTGTTCAGAGACTGAACATATATATAAACATAGATAAGACCAACTCTTCTGCCTTCAAGGAGCTCACAGTTGAATTGGGGAAACTGTATGTGTAATACGTTGTCTTTTTTCTGCATTTAATTAAAATGTAGAACAAGGATTCTCAAACTATAATCCCTAGTTTAGCGACATCAGCATCCTCTGAATCTTCAGTCCCGTCCCAGACCAACTGAATCAGACACTTAGAAAGTGGGTCCCGGGGGGCCGTAGCTTAGTAAACACTCCAGGTGATTTTGGTGCACGCTGATGTTTGAGAACCAGCAGCGTGAAGAGACGGGCTTGAAAGGATAGAGAAGGCTTCCTGGAGGAACTGACACTTGATCTGAGTCAGTGGGGATTATATATATATATATACATTATATATATATTCAGGAAGACAGGATAAGGTCAACAAAAGTGGAGAGGGAAGAACCCCATGTACTTGGTGTTCTGAGAAAGTGTAGGTCAGAATTAGGATTTGGTATAGATAAAGTGGTATTAGTCCACAAGTATGCCTTAAATATTGTGGGATTTTTTTTTTCTTTTGTGGTTTTTGGCTGGGGCTGGGCCTGAACCCGCCATCTCCGGCATATGGGGCCGGTGCCCTACTCCTTTGAGCCACAGGCGCTACCCTACTGTGGGCTTTTTTTCACACAGTGCTGGCTCAGAGACTGCCAGATAACTACAGGGACTTATTATAAAAAGGGCCTGCAGCTGATACTTCTGCAAAACTTGGGTTTGTTGCCAGCCACATAATTGTTACTATCCACGGTTCCCTGGGATGTTCTTGGGTTGTGTGAGGAAGATGCTCAGCTGTCCAGAAAGAAAATACTGGAAGAGAATGAGAGAATCAGAGGGAGTGTTACACTCAGGTACCCCTCCAGTGGTTCTCAACCTTCCTAATGCCGTGACCCTTTAATACAGTATAGCAACGAAAATAATTTTACAGTTGGGGGTCACCACAACATGAGGAACTATATTAAAGGGTCACGGCATTAGGAAGGTTGAGAACCACTGTCTTAGATGCTTTAGAACCCAGCTGGGCTATGACAAATTTAATCAAAGATCACTGAACTGGAGTGAAGAGAGGGAAGAAGTGGAGTAGAATGGAAAACAATATTTTTTCCTAAGATTCAGGTTAATGTCATTCTAAATAAAACACACACAACAGTAACAACAATGACAAAAAGGAATTTGACATTAACCACTATATATATATATATATATATATATATATATATATATATATATATATATAATCACTATATATATTCACTGGCCAGCCCACCAGACAGGACACCATCTAAGCTACTCTTGTCAGTGACAAGGTCAAGGGTCAGCACCCGATACTTCCACTCATTCCTTCCTGCATTTTGACAACCATTCTGGTATTTAGAAGTTTGGGAGTATTATTTTCTAGTCATTAAATTCAATCTCTGACTATCTTATTTCTCCATTTTTGTGATCAAGTAAATCAGGACAAATCTCTTTGTGCAAAAAGTATAAATGAATTGAATGGTGAGGGATTCCATTTAAAGCAAATATTTTGCATCAAGCACCAGGGGATGTGGGTTACACCACGTGGCTGACTCTAGGATCTGGTAGCATTGCAGCCACCAAAACACACTTTGGGACTCTGGGGCCTCTGGGACTTGAGCACAGCTATGAATTTAGTGTTCTCTCATTTTAAGCATTCCAAAATATTTTAGTGACTGTCTTGATAGAATTCCAGTGAAAAAACAGCTGTCAAAATGTATCATATGTTTGCAAACCTCCTACAGAGCACAGTTACTATAATTGGTTGAGGTTTGTTTTCTTTTTTCATTTGACTTTAAAAAGGTTGTGGAAAACATAATTTAGGTTTGGTCAAACTTTTATTAATGTTCACAGAGGGACTATAATCCATAATGAAACTTTAGTTTTTAAAGTTTTTCATATTTGAAAAGTAAGAATGCACATAGGTGGCAATTTATTTTTATAGCTTCACTAATCTGAAAATGGAACCCTCTTGGTTGCTCCTACGTCTCTAGTGTTGGAAATTGCCATTTTTAAGCCACCGGATCGACTGCATCGAGTAGCTGAAGTACTTTGGTCAGCTGCATTTTAAATGATTTTAATATCTTCTTCCCTCTTCCTTCCACTAGACTGAAGTACTGTAGCCTCCTAAATACAAGGTCTCTTTCACTAGTTATGATTTCATCACAGGCATCTGAGAATTCAGGATAACTAGTTTACCAGTTGAATCAGAGCCAAAGACAATAGCAATTTTAGATCACAAAATTTCCAGAAAATATGTGGGGATCCTTTTGGACATTAAAAAAATAATAAAACTTATAAAAATGTTGTTTCATTATTATGTTCTGCTTGGCCCTGAACATAGAGATTTATTGTCACACTCAAGAAGAGTACCTCAAAAAATAATATTTTAAAGGCTAGGCACTGTGGCTCTTGCCTGTAATCCCAACACTCTGGGAGGCCAAAAATGGTGGATTGCTTGAGTTCAGGAGTAGTTCGAAACCAGCCTGAGCAAGAGTGAGACCTGACTCTGTCTCTACTAAAAATAGAAAAATAGACAGGTGTGGCCTTGTTTGGTTGCCTATAGTAGCAGTTGCTCAGAAGGCTGAGGCAGGAAAATCACTTAAGCCTGATGACACCATGGCACTCTACCCAGGGTAACAGAATGAGACTCTGTCTCAAAAATAAATAATATAAAATAAAATGTTATTTCATCACATTGAATTACTTTGAACTAAGGCACTTCCCTATATTAATGAAACCAATTATAGACTCTCAATTAAAAAAATAGTTATCCCCTTAGAAAATACTAAGTCCAATAATCACTGGGAAAACATCTATAAACAGCTTTATAATAATTCCTCATAGACCACAACTTCTAGTCTGCCCTCCATGTAGTCTACTGATTCTTACAATCTACAGAACACTAATATTTCATTGTAGCACTTGATCATAGTCAAAAGAAGTGGTTGTTTCATTGTGAAATTTGTCTACACAAAATTCCATAATTCTAAATGTTCGTAATTTATGATAAATAAATGTTCAGGGCATTTAATTCACGAGCCCAGCAGAAAGTTGCCAAAGATGATTAGCGTGTGGATTGAAATTCTGGCAATAAAAGTGGGAAAGAAACTATAGTCTTTACTGATATAAGAAGAATTAATCTTGATGAAACCTATTCCCGGGGAATGGAATACCATCTGGAAGGGTGAGAAAATAGCATGCCACATTTAAAGATCCATGAAAGTTTAACTGCAGCCTCTTCAATAAGTGGCTCTGGGAAAAATAAATTTCCATTTGCAAAATAATGAAATTGAACCATTATCTTATACCGTACAAGAACATCAACTCAAACTGGACAAAAGACCTAAATGAAAGAACTGAAACCATAAACTCCTAGAAAAAAAATATAGAGGAAAAGCTTCTTGACATTGGTCTTGGCAATAATTTCCTTCCTTCCTTCCTTCCTTCCTTCCTTCCTTCCTTCCTTCCTTCCTTCCTTCCTTCTTTCTTTTTGATATAACTAAGATGCTCAGACTATTAAAGCAAACCTAATAAGGACTACATAAAAATAAAAAGCTTGTGCACAGCAAAGGAAACAATCAACAAAGTGAAATTTTTTCCCCCTATCTATGGATTGGGGAAAAAATTTGCAAGCCACATATATGTAATAGAGGGGTTAACATCCAAAATTTATTTTTAAAATTATCAGACAACTTAATAGCAGAAAATAAATAACCTTATTGAGTAATGGGCAAATAAACTGAGCAAACATTTCTCCACAGACATAAAAATGGCCAATGGGTATATGAAAAGATGCCCAATATAACGAATTACTAGGGAAATGTAAATCAAAATCACCATCATATATCACCTTACACTTGTTAGGATGGCTAGTATTAAAAAAATAAAAAGATAACAATGTTGGTAAAGGTGTGGAGAAAAAGGAATCTTTGTTCACTGTTAATTGGGATGTAGATTGGTACAGCCATTGTGAAAAACGATATAGTTGTTCTCAAAAAATTAAAAGTACAGGGTTCAGTAGAAGTAATACCCTTTTATACTCAAGTGTAATGTTACGTTGCAGAATCACATGCACAAATAATGGTACAATTAATGCCCCTTTTCATAAGCTGGTAATATAAACTAGGCTTTTACTACAAAATCAATTCTGTAATGTAACAACATCACACTCAAGCACAAAAGGTTATTATTTCTGCTGGACCCTGAAGAACTACTAACTGTCCTTCAGGGACAGTCCTTCTTCTGTACATAAATCCAAAGGAGATGAGATCATTACTGTGTAAAATATCCACACTCCCATGTTCATTATTTATTGCAGGATTATTCACAAGAGCCAAGATATGGAAACAATCTAAGTGTCCGTGTAGGGACAAATGGATAAAGAAACTATGATGCACACACGTACATGCACACATATGCACAGTGGAATATTATTCACCCTTAAAGAAGGAGATGCTGGGTGGTGCCTGTGGCTCAAAGGAGAAGGGCGCCAGCCCCATATGCCAGAGGTGGCAGGTTCAAACCCAGCCCCGGGCAAAAACTGCAAAGAAAAAAAAAAGAGAGAGAGAGAAAGAAGGAGATGCTGCCATTTGCCACAACATGAGTGAAAGGTTGAGGATAACTGAAACAAGCCAGATACAGAAAGAAAAATATCCCATGACCTCCTTTATATGTAAAATTCTAATTTCATGTAGAACATGAAAAACAAAAAACGCTGAATACACAAAAATAGAGACTAAAACAGTGATTACCAGAGATGCTTGAAGAAGGAAGGGGAAAGAGATTTATGAACTGGGTTAAAATTTCTAAATACACTATCGGTTTTTTAAAAAAATCAATATGAAAGTATGAAGAGAGACAGAACATGTAAACCAAGACAGAAGAAGGAATAAGTATGAAATATTACTATTTAGGAGACTTGGGGGAGTTAAAAAATATTGGAGGAGATGCCTTAAAAAAAAATAAAAGGATGCAGTACAGAAGATGACTTTTGTTCACACTATTTACAATTTTCTTCTTTCTAAGTAAGTTATTGTAAGAATACTAGAGTTGTAATTCTGTTTTTACCCCTGAAGAACTCCTTTGCCCTTCTCTGCTGGGCTGTGTCCCCTGAAAGCTGACTTGTAGAACTGAGTTCACGACTCCCACATTGACAAGGAGTGGTTAAGAGAACAGGTTCTGGAATGAGACTGGCTGGATGCCATATCTTGTTCCACCATTTAATAGCTACACAACCTTGGCCAAATTACTTAAATATTCTAAGCCTTAATTTCCTCATTTAGAAGCAGAGGTCCCCAGGAGGCACCAGTGGTAGCCAACCTCCAACACGGTCCCCGTTGTCCCTGCCCACTGGGAGCCATGGCGTTGTCAGGAGCTGACTTGTGTAACCAATGACACAGTGTCACTTCAATTGCTCAGTCATAAAAGACACAGAAGCTCTTGCTTTGTTTTGTTAGTTTACTCACTCTTCCATCCTTAAGTGAACACTCCAGTCTCAGTCAAGCCTTCTGTAATCTGCTGCCTTAAATGATGGTTTGACTAAACATCATTAGCAACCATGAGTCAGAATCACTAAGTAAGCTTCTCCCAAATTACTGACTTAAGGAATTAGAAAATAATAAAGGTAAACTTTGGTGTAATTTGCTGTGCAGTGATGTGTGTGCCTGATAAGGCTGTAAGAATTAAACGAGATAATTATGTGAAGTAAATAGAACAGCATTCAGGAGATAATGAACACATAAGAAGTATTAGTTACATTCCTGAGTATCAGTGTGTTTTTGGAACCAGGATGTAGGTAGACAGATGGATAGACAGGAGCCGTAGATATACTTGTCTTGTTTGTATATGTACACACACAGATGGGGAGATGGACAGATGGGTACACACACACACACACACATTGGTCTTGGTATGTATATGTACATACATGTACACAAACACACCGATAGGTAGCTAGTGGGTAGATGGGTGCTATAGATATCTATCTATCTGTCTATCTCCCTATCTACATGGAATGTAGGGCACAGGTGTCAGAAGACCCAACTCAAACTGTCTTAAGCTCGACTGGAAAAAAAAAAAAAAAAGAAGAATTTTCTGTTTTGAGTAACTGAAATTATAGGGATAGGGCTTACATCGCAAACTGCCAAAATCAGGGACTTAAACAAAATCTTCCTGTTCTGTCTGTGCCTTGGGCTTTGCTGTTCTCCTGACTTCAACACTCAAGTTTTTCATAGCAGGCTGGCTTCTCGCAGCTTCAGACCGCACCTTCTCAATCCCAGCTCAGGGCTTTGACTGTTTGACATCAGTGTGAATTAATCCCGGAGCCAGGGAAATGAGATTCTGTAATTGGCCAGATTAAATCACCTGTTTCTTCTCGGAGGGGATGCCAATCAGAGAAAACTAGAGTCTTATGATTAGAAGAAGGATGAATGACACTGGGTTAGAAAAATAGATGTCTGATAACAGTTATCTGAAGGAGATGATGTCATAGCACTTTCTACAGAGTAGGACAATGAAGAACAGAGCTCGTGTGGCTGCCTCTTGAAGGGATCATATGATTTATTATGCACTGTGGCTTGGCAAATTGGGTTATTAAAATATTACATATGTTCCACTGTCTTTATGCTAAATTATACCCCTGTCCTGTAAAATCTGGTTCCTTTCTTTAGTTATCTAATTTGCTTCACTTATGAAACCTAAACCTTGATTCAGATAAAATACCTCAAGTGGGCTGGGCGATAGAAAATCGATGCACAACGCTGTACCTTGTTAATGCAACCTTCCTTTATTTTAATGGGATGAACAATGGCACTTAATCATTTTCTTCTCGGTTCTTTCAAATGTAGAATATAAACGTCTGAACACAACAACTAAGAAAATGCCATGAAGGCTATGTTGTTAACCAGTTCGATGAAAATATTTCAAATTGTGTATAAAACCAGCACATTGTACCCCATGATTGCATTAATGTACATAGCTATGATTTAATAAACAAAAATAGTCTTAGTCTAACTCCTAGCAAACTAGAACAAGGGCTGTGACAGCAAGTTTTGTTGGCTATCCATTTGCTTTTTAGGAAATCTATTCTAGAAAGTTAAATCACAAAAACAACCAATTGTTCCATTACAGTATATGAAATACAGCTGGTTACCTCTCGCCTTAACTGATATATCCATATTACATACATCTCTTTTGTTTGAAATTTACTTTTGTCTTAGGCCCTTTTGAAATCCTACTTGAAAATTGTGAATGGCTGTCACAAACATTTAGTTAAGGTCTTACAGAATAATCCATAAACATAAAATAGTAAGAAAAAATAAACTTGTTCATTCATTTCCATTTTCATTAATACCACGTATGTACCTATTTCTGCTGCAGACAAAGACTGTGCTTACCCTGTCACCATGTGTTGAAAAGGCTTAAATGTTAATTTTGGATATGCAGATTTTCCAGCTTCAGTTGAATAGGCATGTAGCCACAACTATTAAATTTCTATTGCCATGTCATTAGCAATGACATGTGGTAAAAGACAAAACTTATTAACTGAAGTTTCTAACTAAAGCAGTATATATGAATATTACTGATTCTAAAAGGACTATGAAACTCATAAGAATCATTTGCTTGTCTCTAAGACAACCCAGAATCTAAATGACGTTCCTAGTAAATACTGAATACAGTATTCAATGCTATATCATAAATATTCCACAGTTTTTTGCTTTCTTGAAATGTGTATACATTTTTTATCACCCTGTGTATATGAACAGTATCTGAACATCTGAATTTATTATCTTGTAGGAATTCAGGCATGTGGTGACATGGTCAGGACCTACCTGTGGTGAAATGGAGAAGAGAAAATATTTGCAAGGGGAAAAGAAGGAAGACAACTCATTATTACCTCTTTAACACATACTAGACATCTTCACACCACACCTGCAAAGTAGGACACAGAAGCTCCAAGGAATAGCTTTTCTGTGGTAGAATTAGACAACATATTGAATACAGGCATTGGCTCAAAAACATCCCAATCTAGTGTCCATTTAGAAAACATACAAGAGCTAAAACATGACCTTATTTGTTCAGGGTATGGTGGAGAGATTAGGAGCACAGGCCCTGGATAAGACTGCCTAATTCAGAGTTTAGCTATGTGCCTACTTTGCTATGTAATAAAGGCTGAGGTTCTGGGTGGCACCTGTGGCTCAAGGAGTAGGGCACTGGCGCTATATACTGGGGGTGGTGGGTTCAAGCCCGGCTCTGGCCAAAAACTGCAAAAACATAAAATAAAATTAAATGAAAAATAAAAAAAAAAGGCTGAGGTTCTTAACTCTCTGTACCTCAGTTTCTTTTTTAATCTGTAAAATGAAAATAATAAATAGTGCCTATCATTTAAGGTTGTTCTGAATTTTGAGTGAGTTAATACATGTTCTAAACAGAACACGGTTGGTTATATATTAAGCACTAAATAAGTATTATGTATTATTTTTATCATAGTTCGATTAACACATGGTATATAGATAAAATCATACAAACAAAAATGAGTGAGTTAATCTATACATGTGATAGAATTGCATAGAACTATGTAGACTTACACAAAGGAGTACTAGTAAAATTGAGGCCATCCAAACAAGACTGGTGGATTGTGTCAATGTCAATATTCCGATGGGGACACTGTGTTCTAGTTTTGCAAGGTGTGGGCACTGGGAAAAACAATGTAAATGGAATTATTCCTGTCACTGCATGTGAATCTATAACTATCTCAAAATGAAAAGTTTAGAAAGAGTGTGTGTCATTCTCTATTCCTTTACAAATTGGTAGAATTGCCTGTGTTTTGTGCATGGATTTATGAAAAGGGGGTGATTACATGTGATATACGAAGAAGTGTCACCTATTAAGAGCTTAAAAGTAGTTTGTGCCATCAGTGCCTGTGAAGAAGGGAGGAGTGGTAAATCTGTAATTTTCTACAAAAAAAAAAAAATTCAGTTCAACTGGTAGTGGATCCTGGAAAATAGAAAAAAAATTATAATCACAAACTGATCAACAAAAAAAACTTATCCCCCAGACAAACTGCCTTTAGCAGAAATAGGAACACTTTTATCTAATTTACACGAAGAGGCTGTAATAATAGATAATACTTATTTAGTGCTAATGCAGGTATAGAACAAAACATTCTTTTGAACTTCATCTTGAAAGTCTTGAACCAGTTTCTAAAGCACAAGTTAAAAGAAAGAGGAAATTTGTTTAGAAAATTCTGAATCCCTTTAAGGAGATTGAAACTTTGGAAGCTAGGGTTGTTGTTTGAACTTTTCTTGTCTCTGAGGAAGTACCTGGGACTTAAGGATAATAAAATAATTCCACAGATATGCCTTTTTAAAAAAAGAAGTGTAAGCTAATTTGGTTCAACTCAAATAGCCACAAGTTTTTTTTTCTCTTTTTAAAAATTTTGACTTTTATCATAGAAATGTTCTAAAACACAAATATTGATATAACAGTATAATAAATTCCTTGTACCTACCAACTAGCTTCAAAAATCAACATGGCAAATCTTGTCTCATTTATCCATATAGCCAGACTTCCACTAAATTATATTGAAAGAAATCATAAATATTACATTATTATCTGTGCATTGTTTAGTACGTCTCTGAAAGCGAAGGGCCTTTTAAAAATATCCAAAATCTGATTGGCTATCACACCTAAAGTTTTCCGATTGTTTCACAAATGTGTTTTTGAGTTAGTCTACTGAAATTAAGACATAAGCAAGAGGCAAGTGTTGGTCTTCTGGTTAATCTTGACTAAACTGCCTAAGATCATGCAAGTAGTATGTGATAAACTAAGACTCAAACGTCAGTGATATGTTTGCATCTGTCTGACTTCTATTTCTCTATTATATGCTAGGTTGAGAAATTGGGAATGGTGAGAAATTTGGGAGTATCGTAAATATCAATGATATTACCAGCACTGAAGTAATTAACAGGGGACTTCGCCTCCCCTGAATGAAAAGTCAAAAATAAGCACATGAGTGGTTCAGCAGAAGGTAAGGTGACGTGAAATAATCAATGTTCTAGTAAGAGGAAAGGTAGAGTCAGTGGGTGGTAGAGGGTGGGCCAGGCAGGAATGAGGAATATAAAATCCCTGTATACGTTAGTAAGTTGTAGCAAATAAAATATTATTCAATTTTCCAAGAGGACAAACATTTACTTGGCTCCCTCCAAAAAGTGGCTGTTTCTTTATTACTATAAGATTAGTGTATAGAATAGAGGAAGGGTCAGAATTCTTTGGTGTGTGTGGTTTAGATCATACCCGAAAATTGCCACCTATTGAACCACCCCTTCGAGAAGCAACATGTGATCAAATTGGAGTTATGTATAAAAGAGAACAGACACAATAGTGGGGTAACCTGACAGCAGCAAGGAAATGCTCTAAAAAGGAGGGTAAAATCTGTTCTGTTGACCTATTCTGTGTTGTCCCAGAGGGTTTTTTGATATGGAGAGGTAGTAATAATTATTGCAATGCCATTTTTTATCTGATTCTTCAATTATGTGAGCTGTTCAAAATGGAATTGGCCATCTCTGCAGTGATTCTTAATTCTTTTGAAGTCACAGACACTGCTGAGGATCTGATTAAGAAATAGACTTTACCCTAAATATCCAAAAATTTGCACACAATTGCAGGGTGTAATCTAATTCCTGAACTAATATAGGTACTCCTATGGAATTTTGACCCTAAGTTAAGAACCCACAAGAGATAGAGAGTTCCCTTGTGCTAAAAACTATTCAAGTAGATGAGGGGCGGCTCCTGTGCCATGACCATATAGAGAAAATGGGACCACAGTGATGGTTTGAAAATAATTGTGGAACTTCCCAGTTAACATGCTATGTTTGCTTGTGTCTTCCCTTGATCACCTGAACAAGTATTTTCTTGTGTCCTAAATAGTTTTAAGAGCTCTGTTACCTTGAAGGATGTCATCTATTCTGCTGTTAATTATTGCCATGGTATTATAGTTGGCAACAGTGCTTTGAACTTGATGGCAGCAATCTACGCCAGGAGAGAATGAAAAAGGAAAAGGGAAGCAACCTGAGCCAGAACCAGCTGGTCTATAACACAATTTCTTCTATAAAATTCCAATATCCTCAAATCGTCATATTTATTTTGTTGACTCAGTTGGTTCCCTAAATTGCAATTCAAATGTCACTTACTGGAATATTTCAATGTGCTAAAAATATCGAAAACAACGAAGACTCATGCCTTTCTTACTTTATACAACCATTTTGTTTATAAAGTCGCATCCAAGACAAACATGCTTTATTTGGATGACAGGTTTTTCAAAAATATTTTCCAAAATTTTCACAAGCCCAAGATTTTAAGGCTTTGTGTGAACATATTTGCACTGATATTTTCCCACTTTTAGTGTTCTGGTGCCTCTTTTGGTTGATTTTAAATTATTTATTATTTTGCAGAGTAGTCCAGGGCAAAGAGTACTTGTCTAGAATTAGAAGTTTTCATGTCATTCCCAAAATGGATTAACTATATGACCTATAAATATGTCACCTTTTACACAAATGGAGTTGGATCATATTCTTCTTAGTAAAGTATCTCGAGAATGGAAAAAAAATACCAAATGTACTCAATGCTATTATGAAACCAAAATATAATCACCCACACTTTCATATGAAAGATAAAACACAATTATAGTCAGAAAGAAGGAGAGAAGAGGGAGGAAAAAGGAGGGGAAGGGTGGAAGGAGGGTCATCGGTGGGTCTTCACCTACTGTGTATATTGCAAGGGTATATGTCAAATCTATTCAGAGTAAAGTATAAATGTCTAAACACAACAATTAAATAAGTGATGTGAATGCTATGTTAACCAGTTTGATGTAAAGATTAATAATGCACTGTACACACCAGATGGACTTGTCCCTTGACCCCAGGGGAAAAACTGGGCTGCTGTTGCCTGTCACTGTGCCAACCATGAATTCAAGTCCATCCCTTCCAAATGGGATGTGCGAATAGAACTCATCCTCTCAACTCAAGAAACTTTACAGAGATGATCTTCTGTCCTAGACACCAGGACTCAGCTGATTTTGTCACTGCTCCACTATTTTGAATTGTTTCATATTCTTAGGATTGTGTACTCAGGCCACAATCTGGTCATTATTTAAATGGTATTCGATTACATTCCCACATCTCCCAGAATTTTTCTGATTCCGTGATTATATCATTAAAATTATATTAATGACAATAATAGAGAAAATGGTACATATTTTAAAAATGTATTATGGAGAAAAAAAATTCCCCCCAATTTCCATAAATCATCAAGACAAAAAGTATTACTGAGTTCATTGTCTAAACTTTGCTTAAAATTTGGTTAGCTTGCCTTGCTGGGGGAAAAATAAACAGTTTTGTGGAAAATTCAGTACTCAGATTTGTGAGGAATTCAGAACTGGCATTTCCCTAAATCAGCTGTCTGGCTACTTTTTTTTTTTTTTTTTTTTGAGACAGTCTCACTATGTCGCCCTTATAGAGTACCGTGGTATCACAGCTCACAGTAACCTCAAACTCTTAGACTCTTAAGCAATTCTCTTACCTCAGACTCCCAAGTAGCTGGGACTACAGGCACCCACCACAATTCCAGCATTTTTTTATTTGCTGCAGCAGTCATGGTTGTTTAGCAGGCCCAAGCCGGGCTCTAACTGGCCAGCTCTGGTGTATGTGACTGGCACCCTACTCACTGAGCTAGAGGCATGGAGCTGAGGTGGCTGGCTATTGAATTGAACCCTAGAATAAGTAAATAACTAACAAATGAAAAAGCAGAATAAATAAATAAATAATAAAAATCTGCTTTCTTGAGTATATTAATCATAATTTATAAATGATACTCTAGTTTAATGACTTAAATGACTTCACTCTTTCATTTATCACACGAGGTTAAGTTCCCTAAAATGGATGACTGCCTGAATCAGAGCTAAATGAAATTATGGTTACTATGTAGTAACCACTCTACTCTGTTCTTACGGCCTCTATTATCAGTCACATCTCCTTTTCTTCATATCTCATAAAGTGATAAGATGTCTGCATCACACTTTGGACTTATAATTCTTGACATATTGTTGTCACTTTTCTTCAGGTGTCATTAATGTTTATCTTGTCTTTTGTAAAGCAACAGCTATCCACTAAGCTCTTATTAACCACTGATCTTTATCATCTCTTTATTATGCTGGTACCTCAAAGGTGTTGCCACAGCACAAACCAATACAACTTTGCATTTTCAAATCCCATGGGATCCTTTTTCACCAGTATTTGTTTGCCTCTAATTGGGAATCATAGGTCAAAGCTGCTCATAGTCTTCTTTATGAGATAGCAATTGTAACACACAGGTCTGACAATTAAGTTTGCAAGCTTGCCATTATGCACTTATGCTGGCAGCACTGTATAAACAGCCCAGTAAGGGTACATAACCTCCTTGTATCAGTGTCTCCCAGATGTGTTCCTGTTGACGTGTGGCAGTGTCCTGTTGAGTGGTGTTCATTATTTTGCTTAGAGTTCTTGTGTGCTGTTATGAAAATATCGGACCTTGAATTAGAGCACTGAACAAAGATTAAATTTCTAGTTAAACTTGGAAACAGTAGGAGTGAAATCAAGGACATGTCAGTCAAAGTTAATGGGGACAATGCCACAAAGAAAATGGCAGGGTCCAAATGTAATAAATGATTTTCTGACAGAAGAGAAAGCATCACTCATGGTAAGAGGTTGGGGGGCCAAAAACAAGCAGAACTTACAAAAACGTTGCACAGATTCTTGAATTCATCCATCAAAATTGTCAGTTGACTGCGAGAAGCATAACAGACCAAGTAAAAATCGATAGATAAACAGGAAAATTCTAACTGAAAATCTTAGCATGAGCAAGGTGTGTACAAAAATCGTCCTAAAGGAGCTCACTGATGAACCAAAGCAAAAGAGAGTTGAACTTTGCCAAGAGCTTTTGGAGAGGGAAGAGGACAGTTTGGGACATGTTATTACTGGTGACAAAAGAGTGGTGTACCCATAGGGCCCTGAAACAAACTGTCACAGAGCACAATGGAACTCAACCAATTCTCATAACAAAAAATGTTCCAAATCAAGAGTCAGAATAATGTTCTAACCTTTTACAATATCAGAGGGATTGTTCATTATGAATTATTCCAACTGGACAAGCAATTAACCAAATTTACTATCTGGAGTGCTGAAAAGGCTGCAATAAAACGTTAGAAGAAAACAACCTCAACTTTTTGCCAACAACTCATGGCTATTGCATTATGACAATGCACCAGCTCACACAGCACGGTCTGTCAGGGAGTCATTAGCCACTGAACAAACAATGGTATCAGAACACTCTTCCCACTCACCTGATCTGGCCCCCAGGGACTTTTGTTTTTACCTGAAGATAAAGGAAATATTGAAAGGAAGACAGTTTGACAGCATTCATGAGATTTAAGGTAATACAATGACAGCTCTGACTGCCATTCCAGAAAGGAGTTCCAAAATTACTTTGAAGGGTAAACTCAGTGCTGGTGTCCGTTCATAGATCCCCAAGGTGAACACTTCAAGGGTTACTAAGTGTTACTCAGCAATGAGGTATGTCTTTTCCAGGATGAGTTCATGGCCTGGCAAATTGTCCCTTGACTGTGGACAGAACATGAGAATACCATGGGATACAATTCTCATAACTGGTTATTAATCAATTGACTTGGGGTTAATTTTTAATTAATAACCCATTCAAGTGGGTTGAGTTGAGTCCTTAAAAAATAAGAGGGATGCCTGAAGTCAGAAGGACTGGAAGTGGGCGAGGGCCTGTGGAGGCTGCCACGTGGCAAGGACCTGCAAGCAGCCTTTGTGAGCTGAGAGTGGATCCCAACTTACAAACAGCAAGACTGCAGGGACCTACTCCTACAACCAAAAGGACTGAATTTGGCAAATAACCTGAGGGAGGCTGAAAGCAAATGTTTCCTTAGAAATGATTCCAAATGAGGAGGCTGCTGGCTGACAATTCCATTTCCAAAGAATGTGTTTTTGAAAGGAAAGAGAAAGTAAACTTTAAGTGTATGCATATTTGTATATATTTACATTAGCAGATTTTAAACAACTGTGAGAGGATGCGTACTGTTGGAAAGGGTGTTGGGAAGCATAGAAATATTAATTCGTTTTTACATGTACCTCATTTGCTCTTAAAAGTAGGAAGATGAACCTTTACTACATCATGGTAGAATGCTTAGCAAAATTGTCAGAGCTTCCCTTTGACAAAGTTGAAGACACATTTGAGGGGATTTTCAAGCAAAGGGCTGAAGGTGCTATCTGGGTTCTTGCTGCTGACAATAAATTGCAGAGAATTTAAGCTATGCCAAGAGAGTAAGGGTTTCCTCACCGATCTTCTCTATCAAATCAGAAGGCCTATAGCAAGAGGAACCAAACATAAAAAAGGGGGTTATCCAGACAGATTCCTGGATGTGACTTTTGTCTAAGGAGTGAATGCCATGGAAATTTATAGAAGGCATCCAAAGTCCTTGAGAAAATTCTGTTGGCAGAGACCCAGCAAACTCAACTTGAAAGGCCCAAGGAAAGTGCAAATTACAAAAAGGTTGTGAGACCCACTAACTTATACTGGCAGAAATAGGCTGATAAAATACCACTCAGATACACAAGTGCACGCCTTTCTACAAAAAGGACGGATGACTCAGAACATAGAACCAAGAGACCAGAGGGTGGGACTGAGAGCCACAGAGGTTTATTTGCAGGCCTTACAAACATATCGCATTGGATTAGTGAGTCCTTTCCACCTTCTATTTCCTCTTTTTCAAACCAGAATATTATAGATAACACCCTCTGCCTGTCCCACCACTGTATATGGGGAGTACGGAAGGTAGCTTGTATCTACTTTTGCAAGACCACAAGGATGAATGGTGCTATATATACAAATTGTACATAGGAAACTGAATCTGCACCTGATTTAGATGATGAGATTTTGGACTACAGTTTAGGCATGCAACATCCTACACTGTGTCTGGCCTTTTCGTGCCTGTACTCTCCTGAAATTGAATACTGTTTTAATGCAGTCATATTCCTCTTTATAGCTTGCTTGGACCCTGGACCCTCAACTCTTGCTAAGTGCCTGGTACAGAGTAGAAACTTCATAGGTACTACATTACAATGATCATCAGAAGGAAATTCTACACACTGAATTCAGTTGATGGAATACTTTTAATTTTCCATGACAAAAGGAAATGTTTTTCTCTATATTACTAATGGTTAAATACTGTACCTCCTTAGACAAATCCACATAGAATAGGCATGGGTTAATAATAAATTTATTTTCATGCTTCAAATATGAATTGGTTTTAACATTGCTGCCAATTTCATACTCCTATTTATACAATAGGGATCAACTAGATAGTTTATAAAGTTCCAGTTAAAAAGTGAATGTTTTCATGAGTAGATATAAATATAATACATGGTAAATTTGATTTTTCGTATTTATGCTGTTTTTTTCCTGGTATTATTGAACAATCTCTAGCTCTTTGAGTTGACATTAGGGTAAACCACTTGTACTCAAAAGAGTAAACAGATGCAGTTACTATCAGTTGATGCCCTCCTACTTGGAGTTGTACATCTATCATGCCACTCTTTGGAAACATTTGTGAAACTCATTTGCTTTTCAAAGGCTGTGTTTAGAATTTTAGGTGTTATTAATGTTTGTTTACTGATGATTCATTCTTCCTGAAGGAGAGAAAATGGGTGCCAATAATGTTGATGGGACTCTGAACTTCCCTTATTGAAGTGTTCGCCCTTGAAAAACTCAAGTACAAATATATTTTTATATCCAAAGAGAACAACTTGTGTACAACCATATCCTGTGTTCTACTAGGAATCCAGCATTGATTTTTTTTTTTTTTTTTTTTTTTTTTTGCAGTTTTTGGCTGCGGCTGAGTTTGAACCTGCCACCTCTGGCATATGGGGCTGGCGCCCTAGTCCTTTGAGCCACAGGTGCTGCCCACCAGCATTGATTTTTAAAATATCAACACTAGCATTAATTTCCTTGACAAAGATGTATATACTGCCTTGGGAAAGGAGCACGACTTGGTGAGAGAACTGTCTTTAGCTGAAACAATTCCTAACTGGGGGCCGACAGCAAAGGACTGCTTGCTAGTCACACCCCCAACAACTGTGTTAATAAGTCCATTCTTTATTCCTGAAAGGGGATCAAGCAGCTTACCATTCACTACAGTACAGACTCCCCAAACCCTCTCCTGAGGTGGGCTATGACTTACTGAAATCTAAATTGCAAACTTCTTTTAGACCACCCTCCGCTCAGTACACCAGGGCCAGGTGCACGAATGGTTCATGAGCTCCTAGTTCCTGTTTACCATTACTAGAGCCATATAAACCAAGATGTTTCTTGAAGTACAATTACATTTTGACAGCAGGCCCATCCCAGGCATTATTTATTTGGGGTACCTTTCTTTCCTGTGATTTTATCCACAAAATCAAGTTTATATTTACAAATCTTCTATGTAGATATAAAAAGGAAAAAGGTTTTTCATATAATTTTAGTTGATAAACTTGCAGGAAAGCAAATGGATATTTTTAATTTTTAAAACTTAACCTGATGCTATTGCTATTATATAAAATGAAGTACATGGGTCTCCCGTGACATCTTAAACCTAGTTAAAATTTAGCACCACGAGTAATTCATGAAATAATTGAATTAATTGCTCATTGATTTAAAATTATACTTTTATTGTATTTGAATTCCAAACACACATACACATATGCACAAATATTTAAAAACTTAAGTCCATTGCTGTGTTTTCTATTTATCTCCACTAAATGCTTGTCTACTTATGTATTAGAATAATATTGATTTGGTACTTGTAGATTTATAATTTATTTTACTATACAAGACCCTCTTATTATCTCCTAATATTTTCTTAGGCTAACTAGTTATTATTACTTAAAACATTATTAAAATCCTAAAATCCTATTTTCAACTGCACAAAGTGCCCACAGGAAAATCATACCTTATTCTACTATTTACAACACGCATATTCTTGTTCGTTTTTTTCCTAGTTATTACTTACTTGTCTAAGTATTTTATACTTGCTATAATGAAAAGTTTTCCTTTGTAAAGTTAATTACATAGAGGACAGCTTTTGCTTTTTTCCTCTGTTCATTTTGTAGTCACCTACTTTATTGAATACACATTTTAGTTTTTATATCTTGGGTATTTGAATCTAAGGTGAAGCCTTTTCACTTTCCCCCTTCCATACAAATGTATTATTTTTTCAGTTTTGAATACTGTAATGTATCATTGTGCCCACAGAGTGACTGTCATAAAAACAGGCACAGGAAGTAATGCATAATTGTGATTTCTTTAGGACAAATTATGAGAAAAATTCCACTGTGCCTTCGTTTATAGGAGAGTCCTGTTATATTTTCCTGTGTATAGAAACAAATACCACAGTGGTGACTATGCAGAAGGGACCTGTCACTAGGAGAATATGGAAAAGAATAAAGTTTTGGTTAAACACATGTTCTTGTTTATGTTATACTTTTAGAAAAATTTAAATTGAGATTTTAAAAATAAAATTCAGTTTCCATCAGATTTAATTATTTCTCTCTATTTTTTTTTCTTTTTGAGACAGAGTGTCACTCTGGTGCCCTGGGTAAAGTGCCCTGGCATCATCATCCAGCTCACAGCATTTTTCAACTCTTAGGCTTAAATGACCCTCAACTGGGACTATAGGCATGTGCTGTACTAGCACACTCGGCTGGTATTTCTTTTATTTTTTTATTTTTACTAGAGATGGGGATCTCACTTTTGCTCAGGCTGGTCTTGAACTCCTGAGCTGCAGTGAGTCTCCCAAATTAGCCTTCCAGAGTTCTAGGATTCCAAACGTGAGTCACTGCACCTGGACAGATTTAATTATTTCTAAAACATCTACATGGAGACATTGATGCCAAATTAAAAAACAAAAAAAACAACTCTAGGATCAGAGGAATTTCTAAAGTAATAACTCTTAAATGACTGAATTGCAATAACAAAAATGTATGGAAACAGAAAAAACATAAAAATGTTTATAACAATTTATAAAAGAAACAGTAATTTGTCTTACAGTGGTTGCCCTGGGACCTCAGAATTCCGATAATAGTGAAGTTTTTCAGTTCTCCCAGCCTGCTAGTCTGTGACAGCTCCCCTGAATTTCCTTCCCCGGCTTCTCTCCACATCCATTTTTCACCCATCCAGCTTGTATCAGCTCCGATGTCTCATCCTGTGGGAGGCCTTCCCTGGTGAACGCTGTTGAAAGGGTCTCAACTATTCTCTCAGTTTTACCTGTACTTCTCCTTATACTTTCTTACCATTGCTTCTTATAGTTTTATCCCTGAAAAATATGAACTTCGAGGATTCATGCTCTCATAATCTCTTCAGCCTCACCCCTCAATATACAATACAGAGAACTCTGCCTAATAAATGTGCCCAAGGGATTGTAAAGAATGTAAACTGCCATCTAAGAAAATATTAGAAGATCATAAGAGGGTCTTATATAATAAAATAAATTATAAATCTACAAGTACCAAATCAATATAATTCTGATATAGAAGTAGACAAGCAGTTAGTGGCAATAAATAGAAAACACGGCAGCAGACTTGAGTTTTTAAATATTTGTGTATATGTGTATGTGTGTTTGATCAAATATAATAAAAGTATAATTTTAGGGCTGCACCTGTGGCTCAAAGGAGTAGGGCGCCGGCCCCATATGCTGGAGGTGGTGGGTTCAAACCCAGCCCTGGCCAAAACTAAAAATAAATAAATAAATAAATAAAGGTATAATTTTAAATCAATGAGCAAATGATTATTTCATGAATTACTCGTGATGCTGAATTTTAACTTGGTTTAAGATGTCATGGGAAACCCATATATTTCATTTTATATAATAGTGATAACATCAGGTTAAGTTTTTTTTTTTTTTTTTTCCAGGATTAAACTATCTTTATTTTCTATTAAAATTTTACAAAAAGGAAGGGGTATAAGAAGCAAGAGAGATTACACTGTGTTGACATCAAGACTTTAAATTCTAGTCATAGTTAAGAGTCATATTAAATGCCAATTGAAGGC
>CAUYRH010069082.1:0-12763 GCA_963574655.1 Perodicticus potto
AATTCCTCCGTGGAGATATTTCTAGTGAGCTCCCAGAGGAAGCTACTGTGTCAGCCACTTATGTGCTTATGGAGTCACCATACCTATAGTGCTGTGTACTGAGCTAAACTCCGGCAGAAAGGAGTAAGCTAGGTAGCTGCCCGTATTGGTCACTTTTCTGTTGGTCACAAGAAGCCCCAGACTCTGGGCAATTTATCAAGGACTGAAATTTAATTCGCACAGTCCTGGAGGCTGAGACATCCAAGGTTAAGAGGCCCCATTTGCAGAGAGACCTTTTTTGCTGTTCAGGACTCCATGTAGGTTCCCATGGTGACACAGAGGACAAGAATGGAGAGGACTATGCATGCCACTTGCCAGTGCAGTCTCTTTTTCTTTACATGAAGCCGTTACCTCCCCTTTCATAAGAGCACGTTAATCTGTGAAAGGACTGACCCATTCAGGAGAGCAGAGCCTCATGATCCAAATGGCACTTAAAGGTTCTGCTGGTCCATACTGCCACTTTGAGATTAAATTTCAACATGACCTTTGGAGGAGACAAATGTTCAAACCATAACCCTGCCCAATGGGAAAGTGTGGTATCCGTGGGAGATGAGATGCACACATGAGCAACTAGTATAAGACTTAACATGCTGTGTAACATGGAAATATTAGGACAGATTAAAGTGACAAAGTGGAGGTGCAAACAATAGCCAAGGGAGACAATGTGTTGTAGGAGGTGGGTTATGTGTTCCATGTATGAATGTTAAGGCTAAAAGGAATTAGGAAAACCACACTAATATGGACTGGAATGCACAGAACAGCTGAAGGAAGAAGGTTTGATAGGATCAGAGATAGTTTTGTCAGCCCCAGCTGCAGCTCAAGGAAGCCCAAGGTCAAGGTCAGGCTGCCCCTCTGGAAGCAGTGAACCATGATGACATACCTACAGTGCCACCTTTCAGGGGTGCACAGAGTGCACAAGCTGTGGGGACATGGCTATGTGTACTTATATTTTAAGTCTAAAATCTGTGACACTGTGGCACTTGTCTGCTTGGGCACTGTTGTGTGAGGGTCTGGTCAAGTGGCTGATGAAGCAGAGGTTAGACCTGCATATTGAAATGGTATGAAACAGAGAGGTCTACAACCTCTGATGGCAAGTAGCAAACTTCTTTATTTCTGGCTAGTTTTTATAGCCAGTTCAGCACATTCAACACATACACACTATTATTCTATAATTATACGATGACCTTAAGGTTACCAAGTAAAACTAGATTAACTTTTTCTTGGTGCCTTCAAGGCTACTGATTAACTGCTACATATTCTTCTACAGCCTTTACAATACCATATATAGTTGTCATGAATAACATACTGTCAGCCAGTTGCCTAGAAACAGATAAGTCACAGGACACCTGCAGGGGAATGGGCTCCTTGTATGCCATCTCTCTGGAGGCCCTCGATCTGGAGACCGAGACCTTATCTCACAAACCCACGGTCTGGAGATTCCCGGGACTTGCCAAAGGCGTGTCTGCATGCCCCAGCCCCCACGGCTAGCTTCTGAGTACTGGGCTTTTACCCCCAAAGCACCCAGGCTTAATGGAGTAAGCCCCGGAGTTCAGCCCCGTTTCAGCCTGACTGTTGTACCAAGTAAGAAATTTTGTCCCTACCCATTCTCAGAAAGATCAGCACAGAGGCATATAGGTTTTTCGCCTATAGGGCACCCTCCAAGGTGCCCAAGCAGGCAAGTACACAGTGGTAGGCTGACAGCAGAGAGCCTCTGACATTGTCCAGTGGAGCCATGTTAGCAGTGCTGCCCCTGAGACCTCAGACCTGGAGAGGCACCCAAATTCAGCTCAGCCTTAAGGGCCATAGGCACAGGTGTTGGGTGGAGTGGACCCAGCAAAGCCATGGCCAGAAGGCCACTCAGACCCTTGTAGTCTCCATACCCTAGCCAGTGTTCTGGGAGGTAAGGCATCAAGTCATAGAAGAGTATTTGGGAACAGAACCTAAGAATGCATGTTTGTGCCATTGGGTTTTGGATTTGATGAGAATCTATTCCCCTTATTTTCTTTTCTACTCCTCCCTTTTGGAATGGAAATATCAGTGCTATGCCTTCCCCACCACTGCATACTGGAAGCCCTTAAGTGGCTGGTTTGATTCCACAGGCTCACAGCTCAAGCGGGGTGTACCTCAGAATGAATCAAACCTATGCCTCTCCCCACATCTGATGATATGAGACTCTGGACTTTAGACTCCTGAGGTTTTGCTGGCATGGATAAGAATTAGGAGGATACTGAGATGGGATGAATTTATTTATTTATTTTTATATTTGTAAATGTTTGTTTTTATTTATGTTTATTTTATTTATTATTATTAATTTTTTGGTTCAAGTTCATTGAGTGTACAAAGAATTAGGTTATACTGTTTGCACATGTTTCGGTAAAGTCCCTCTTATAGTTGTGTCCCACCCTCAAGAGGTGTGCCCTGCGCCATAAACTTCCACCATTCTTCCTCCTCCCCTCTTTCTGCTCCCTCATTTCCCAGCCCACTTCCTTGAATGGATGTGCATTTTTCTCTTCCGTGGGTATGTATTACATCCTGTATTGGCTTCATGATAGGATTGAGTACTTTGGATTCTTGCTTCTCCATTCTTGTGATACTTTACTAAGAAGAGTGTGTTCCACCTCCATCCAGGTTAAAATGAACTTGTTTGCATATGATGAGGACATGAATTTGGGGGGCTGAGGGAGAAGATTATGGTCTATGCATACAGTCTGGTCATTTGACTGCTCAGGTAACTGAAAAACAGAACAACCCTGAAGGATAAACAGGTGGTAGGAAGAAGAGATGTGACATCATTCCAAATGGCCTATTGCAATTTTGTACACCTTGATGAACATCTCTTCATTCTTCCCCCTCCAGCCTCTAGTCAGTACCAAAGGAGGGTTTAGGAAGCTAAGGCACAAGAGTCAGAGGGCTGGATTATTACACCCATGTACCTGGCACTTCACAACAATCCAGCTACCTTTGCCCAGTCTCTTAGATTCTTCAGCCATAGTTTGTAAGTAAGTGTAACCATTTTGATCATGCTGGGTTTCTAAGAATTGTACTTGGAGGACTAAGAGTCCATCTTCCCCAGGTAGTGTTAGCTGTGAGATTCCAGGCTGGGGAGGACAACATGATGAGCTGTTTTATATTCACCCAGAACTGCTTCACCTTCCACCCTCAAAATAATTGTTTATATAAATGGATGGGTTTTAACCTTAGAGTGCCATTTGTAGTGGTGACATTCACAGTGAATGTACAGTCCAACTACCATGATCCAGGTAGGGTGTGTTCCACATTTCACATTGAGTGCCCTGAGTTGAGCATTGAAACTAAGTCACTCCTATGTGAGCCAGTATTTTGTATTGGTACTGACTCAGAAATTGAAGGCAGCTTAGCAGATGACCTCTGGGTTTTTTGTTTGTTTGTTTGTTTGTTTTGAGATTGTCTCACTATGTCGCCCTCAGTAGAGTGATGTGACATCACAGCTCACAGCAACCTCAAACTCTTGGGCTCAAGCAATTCAATTGCCTCAGCCTACCTAGTACCTGGGACTACAGGTGCCCACCACGACACCTGACTATTTTTTTATGCAGTTGTCATTGTTGTCTAGCTGGCCCAGGCCGGGTTCAATTCCACGAGCCTGGGTGTATGAGCAGATCATCTCTTGAAAGGAAAAGGGTGCAATCTCACCTTGAATATCATTAATCTAGTGACCATTACAGCTGAGATCTGAAGCCCTGTTAGTTTTCATCCTCCATCAACAGAAGAAATCACTCTTTTTGAGGTTGGATATGGGAAGGTGAAGTCAGGAATGGCCTCAGAGATGTATATGCCTAACCTTAATGGGTGGGGCAAAATAGTCTCTGACAAAAAGGGGCAGAAAGGCAATGTAATCCAGAGGAGGATGGTGGACACTTGCTGGAATTCAGGGCCAGGATCGGTTCTGGGAAGCTACTAAAAGTTATCTTGTCATTGGGTTCCCCTGGCCTTCCCACAATTCTGGAAAGCTCTATTAGACTGTCAAAATCCCAAGGACAAACCTTGGGTCCGTTTACTGTGCTCAGTCCACTGCTATGTGATCCCTGGGGTCCCATCACTCTTCTGCATTGCAGCCCTGATGTCTCCCCAAGGTCTGCTTAAAAGCAAAGAACAACTCCCTTCTAACTGTGGGGAGGGTGGTGGTGAAGCAAAGCAAGGAAGGCTTCCTGGAGGAGAGGGAAATTGAGCTGGGCCTGGTCAAACTGGGTGAGCCAGGTTGCCAAAAGTAGAAAGGACAGGACACATGGCCTATAGTAAGTGCCAAGGCTTGAGGCATAGATCTTGGCACCCAGATATGGGCATAGTTATACGCGGGATAATATCAGAGGAGTTATTTAGCTGATACTTTACATAAGGGTGGAGTTTCCACCTATAGTTTTGAGTGAGAAGCAATTACCTCCTGCACATTGCTCATTTTTCTTTCTTTCTTCTTTTTTTTTTTTTTGTAGAGACAGAGTCTCACTTTATCGCCCTCGGTAGAGTGCTGTGGCGTCACATAGCTCACAGCAACCTCCAACTTCTGGGCTTAGGCGATTCCCTTGCCTCAGCCTCCTGAGGAGCTGGGACTACAGGCGCCTGCCACAACACCCAGTTATTTTTTTGTTGCAGTTTGGCCGGGGCAGGGTTTGAACTCGCTGCCCTCAGTATATGGGGCCGGTGCCCTACCCACTGAGCCAAAGACGCCGCCCTAGAGTTTCCACTTGTAAACCTGGCGTGGCAGATGGATTGCCGTCAATCATTTCAGAGCCTCCCCAGCTGTCGCAAGTAGGCGGGGCCTCACACTGGATGCCAAGGAAACCTTCTCACGTGACCAGGCGTGCCGTTAAAATCTGGCTTGTGCCCTGCGGGCTTCCGTGGATGGTTTCCCTGTGGAATATGGCGCCTCTCGGCTTCCGCGAACTGAAAACCGTAAGTTTACTTGGTTTTAATTCTCAATTCTTGGTTTGTGTTCTGATTTTGATCCGATTTGGTACATGGTATGTTGTGACATCTTTAACTGCTGTGTCCGGTGGGCTAATGGGTCAGCGAGGACAGGGAAGCTCCCGAGTCTTGTCCGGCCCAGTATCGTGTTTAATGGAACGACGTGATAAGTGTTGCAATTTTGTTTATGGAAATGTTGATTTTGGACCCTCCACCCCCGTATTCTTAATGTACCATTTTGTGGTGTATTGAATTAAAACATGAGAAAATGGCTCATGAGATTAGTGAGCCGGTGAGGGACGGTCCAGCCCTTCACGGTGAACGCTGACCGCCTGGGATCTGATTTTGCCTTTATTTATTCTGTTGTTTGGTAGATACTGTCACCATTTCATTGTTTAATCTTCACACTTTGCCACATTTACCTGTTTTTATATTTCTCTTACTTTAGAGGGGAAAGGAGGACAGTTCCGCCCTTATATATCTATTCTGTCATATGGTAACCCCCGCCAGTTAGCTACCTGTCAGGGTCGTTTTATGTTTCTTTTAATATATGTTTAATGGGGTTCGGCGCCTGTGGCTCAAGCAGCTAAGGCGCCAGCCACATACACCTGAGCTGGCGGGTTTGAATCCAGCCTGGGCCCGCCAAACAACAATGACGGCTGCAACCAAAAAATAGCCAGGCGTTGTGGCGGGCGCCTGTAGTCCCAGCTACTTGGGAGGAGGAGGCAGGAGACTCGCTGGAGCCCAGGAGTTGGAGGTTGCTGTGAGCTGTGATGCCACAGCACTCTACCCAGGGCGATAGCTTGAGGCTCTGTCTCAAAAGAAAAAAAAAATATTTGTTTAATGTAATTCCATTAGTTAAAGCTCAGAATCTTCCTCATTTTTCATCATTAAAAGAAAATAAAGTTTTCAGATCATTTGGATGTGAAGTAAGTGGTGGACTTTCAAGCTTGTTCGCTAAACAATGGGCACTTGTTATGGTCCTGGAACTCTGTTTTGGGCTTGTATATAATGTAATGTAATGTCATGGTATTCAGCTAAAGTACTTGGTGGTATTTAGACTCTCAGGAGATGGAAAACAGCAGACAGTTTGGCAAGAGCTTGTACCTTTAAGATCCTGAGGGGAATGAAGCCCCCAGGGATAGTATTACTTATTTTCCGTTACAGTATAATGGTTTGGGTTTTTTTTTTAATGACTGTACAATCCTCAGAGGGTGCTTAATATTGATTTGTCTGTGTTGGAAAAATATTTTTCAACTGCAGGTGTTTCTAGTGTGCATATGCTGAAGGAAATTGTCTGGCTGAGCAGTTGACATTTTAAATAACCATGGCTGTCCGTCAGCAGTTTTTTTTCATCCACTTCAGGACCCAGATTGGCATTTAATGTGAGATGTTCATCCTCCTTGCATTCAGTGAAGTTTTGATCCCAGGGCTCGTCATCCAGGGCATTGAAAAGTCTTGTGTACACACAGAGGAAATTAAGGTAGGATTGAGAGCCTTTTGTTTTCTATTATAATTTCTTTTTTTGACATAATTAAAAATATGCTTGTGATGTTCTCGCTGAATAAATGTACCTCATTCATTTACATTTCTTGTACCATCTGTTGGTGGATTCGTAAATGAACTTGAAAACAAACGTTTGGGTAAGGGTGATTGGTCCCTGCAGAACTTACTCAGTGAGCTGCTTTCCTGCTATTTCATGACAGTGAATACTCACAATCCTTGGCCGCTGATACACAGGGTGGGGTTTTAATTCACAGAGAACTGAGTATTTGGTATCAGTGTGTTCAATTACATGTGTTCCTAGCCCTTTTTATCAGTTTGAGTAAAAATGTGTTTTTCTTATTTTCAGTGTACACATAAGATATATAATGTTTTCATTGGCTTTGCACCTCCTGCTTTACAGCAGTTCTGACCACAAGTTCCCAGCTAGCCTGAACTGCCATTTTATTTTACCATCAAATTATTTTATTATCACTGTATTCATGGAAGTTTTAGTTTTCACGTATGCCATTTCATAGATGTACTGCACTGAAGAAAGTCTGGTTGCCTTTTCATTGTAAAACCACAGCAATTGACTGACCAGGTGCTTGTTTTAAGGCAGTGAATGCCCAGAAGTACTGGCCACCTTTCACCCTGCACATTGCTTGGCATTTCATTTTCCAAAAGAAGTACCTGCTTAATGTCACATTATTCAATCCAATCCTGTCTCCAGTGATTTACATAAGTTTGCTTTGAAAATTGTGGGAAATTTGCCATTTATAAATAAATACATTCACTGTCGAATTGAGTGCCATCAATTATCTGGGAGTACAGGACATTTACAGGTTGTGTTGTACCGTTATATCTTTGAAACAAAATTGTGTATTTCATATACTATTTTCCTTTTAATGGAGTGTTTCTTGTGGCTTCCAGGTTTTCTTTCATGGGAAATCAATGACTTTATAGATTTTCCTATGCACACAAGTAAACATGAATGTGGTCAAGGGAAAGTCTGAGCAAAAAAGAATTGTCTGAAATGGGCTCCTCCTATTGACCTGCTCCAGGATGACCTATGGGTCCCTGTGAAAGGGGCAATGGGCCCTCTTTACAGTACTGCCATCTGGTCTTGTACCGTTCATGCCTTCTCTGTTTCACATTGTCTTTCACTCATTCGTCCTACCTGGCACAGGCTGCATAATTGTGTGTTCAGCCCATACCAGGTATTTTCAGAAGCTTTCCTTCATAAGGGTAGTAAGACCCGTGTCCTAGCCACCTATCTTCTAAGTTTCTATGTGTGTACCCCCCATTGGTGCTAGGCTGCCCCCACCTTTTCTTTGCAGATGTGTACAATCACCATCTCCTCCAGGACCTGTGGTGGGAAAGTCCAGGACTGGTCAGCATGTGAGCCTTTAATGTGACTGGCGTGGAACCAGACCTAACTGTCGAGAGTAGAAAGAGAGGTAAGAGCAGCCTTGTCCTGTGTGAGGTGACAGGTGGTGGGCAGAGGGCAGCACCCATCTCCTGTCAGCTGTACCAATCATTTAAGAAGGTGTTGAAACCTCTTTCTAGTCCCTAAGCTGGGAACTACCAGGAATGTTAGGTCTGTCCATGGCCACTGCTAATTAACTTAGTGATATAGAGTCTGCTAGGGACTGAAATCTTTTCGCAGGTGTTAGCAGTGCTCCCGTATTCAGTATTCGTGCAGGCAAATTGAGTGTATTTGAATGTTACCATTTACCTATTTGACCTTTAATGTTTTGATCTTATCACCCCATTTGGAGACTTTTGCAGTAACAAGCAGCAGCAGGAAGAATTGGAATGTATGGTCAAAAATCAATTCCAGGAATGCGAGGATTGTTGCATGCTGCTCAGAGGCCTTTTTATTTGTGATGCAAGAACACTGATAGGAAGGTGATGTATAGCAATGTATATCTATCAAAAGGAAAAACGTGGGACCCCCAAACAAAGTAGCTGGTAGACACTGGTAATCTGCCAGTCTACCTGTAGCATGGAGGGCAGGGCTTTATTTACTCAGAGTCTTGGAGACACAGATTGACAACGCAAGTAATGCATTAGTCAGTGCTTTAAATCTTCACCCTTTCATGCATTGTTGGCCTGTTCTTTCCTTTGCAGATGTTAGTGGAACCACACAGCCTATGTCTTTCACAATGTCCACTATCTGGGTCCCATGGCCCTTTCTCACTATCATATTTGAGTCTCAGTTTCCTCATTTGCACAATGGGAATTATACTGTGACATGATGTGTGTTGTGGAAATCAATTGTGATCATCAGCTGTGCTCCCTGAAGTTGGCCATAATATCATTTAAATGTCTGTTCTGTTTCTCAGGGCCAGCAAGCTTCCTCAAGGGTTTCTGGAGTATCTCCTTGGAAACCACACCTCTTAACCATGCTGTGAAGGAAGAGCCAGACCAGGATCCAAGGCTTTTCCTTCTCCTGATCCACATTCTGCTCTGACTACCTCAGACACCCTGCATGGAGGATGACAGGTCTTAGTCCTGGGGATAGATCAGACTTCTATTGTGTGTCAACTGTGCAGACTGGAATCGGCCTTCTAACTGGTCGTGCCAGAGAGGTTTCCGCTCTTTCTTTGTCTCTGTAAACTCATTTGTTTTCTGTGTGGTGATTTATTCATTGAAATTCAGGTGAAGACATTTGACAGTGTGACAAAAGGTAGTCACATGCTAAGTAGAAACATGCAGTATTCTAAGGTGTTCTCCCAGAGAATTCTAACCTTTAGTGTCAGTGGGTCCCTCTGCTTCCTCTACTTTGCTGTTGGCACAAATGTCCTGCAGAAGGTGGCATCACAGATCCTGAAGTTCACATAGCTTAGGTCAAATTTCACGGTTCTTTGAGACTAGACGTTAAGATGTCTACCTTTTATCCACCGCGTTGTTGGCTATGTCATCTGATTTATGCCTCTAATTGGTTAAATTACTTTTAAAGCTGAGGAACATGGCAGTCATAATTACTTCCCTCCCAATGGAAAGCTGAGTTCTGAGATACATGGAAAATCTTTAACCAAACCCATGTTTGTTTACCAAATACTATGATGACAGCCAAGGATGGGTTGTTTCTTGTTTTTTTTGTTTTTTTTTTTTTTTTTTTTGCAGTTTTTGACCGGGGCCAGGTTTGAACCTGCCACCTCCGGTATATTGGGCCGGTGCCCTACTCCTTTGAGCCACAGGCGCCGCCTGGATGGGTTGTTTCTTATTCAGAAGCACTTGTGAAACTTCAGTTAGCAGTGATGCTTCCTCCCTCTTATACAGGCAGTGTCACAGGTAGTGTCCTCTGCTTATGGGATGGCACAGTTATCTTGGGTCTCCTTGGTTTGCATTTTCCTCACTTGCTTTGTTCATGGATGAGGGGCTATGGGGGAATCAAAAAGGCATACTTTGGTGGATAATTGCACTTGGTAATGGCATTTAAGAAGAATCCATAAGGTAGAGGATGGCAAAAGATGTCTCAATAATTGGTGGCAGTCTCAAGGATCCAGGCCCTCAATGGAAGAGAAGGTGGACCTCCACTGCTTTTCATGTAGGACATTTGGTTTCTTGGATCTTTCCCAGGAGTTCATTCCTAGGGCAGCCTTGTCAGTTTGTCTCTTGTGGCATGTAGTCAGTGAGTGTGTACGCTCCAGTGGGAATGGTAATGTGCTACACATTCTCGGTACACAGTATTCCATGGCACATTCCACATTGCCTTAAAGCACTTTCTCATGCTTCTTCCTTATATAAGTGGTCTGAAGAGAGCAGATTCTCATGGCCACATCCAGGCCAGGCTTTGGAGTTAAAGTATATAAATTACATGAGTAGAAGCAGACTATTGATTTTGCTACTATTAGATGAAATAGTACAATATAGCTACTGGTTGGTATGCTCCCTTGTTTGTAAAATAACTTCAAATTATGGAGTTACTGTATAGTCATGGACTATCTCAGAGATTTTAGGAGATCATAATGACATTTAGTTCACTGATAATCTCTGTAGCTAGACTTACATACTCTGTGACCATTTGGCATCATTTCCAAGGAGGCTTTCCCAAGGCAATACTCATGTGTTACATTAGGACTCTTATCATTGCTCTTTATCAAGGCAAGGTGAGATTTCCCATTGAGAAATTTAAACAATTCTTTGATGCCTTTTGTTATTGTATAAGTAAGGGACAGGCACATTTTTATCCCTGGGCATTGATGACCTGAATCTCCCACCTGAAATGGCAACTCCTGTCTTTTCCATGCGTCACAGGCTATGTATGAAGATAAGGCCTAGGCACAGGTCTCCCATTTGCCATGGATAAAAATGTAACCTAGTACAACCTCAAACTCCTGGATTCTGGCAATCCTCTTGCCTCAGCCTCCTGAGTAGCGAGAGCACAAGCTCCCGGCACAATGCCCTGCTTGTTTTCCTATTTTTGTAGAGATAGAGTCTCACTGTTGTTCAGGCTGGTCTCCAACTCCTGAGCTCAGGCAACACACCCACCTTGGCTTACCAGAATGCTAGTATTACAGACGTGAGCCACTGCACCAGGCCTGATAGAAGGCTTTTTTTTTTAATTTTATTTGTTGGGGATTCATTGAGGGTACAAAGAAACAGGTTACATTGATTCCGTTGTGCTCCATCCCCAAAAGGTGTGTAACACACAATGACCCCCCCCACCTCCCTCCCTTCTTCCCTCTCTCTGCTTTCCCCTTCCTCCAGCCCGCACCATGTATTAAATCTTTAATTGTCCTTATATCAGAATTTAGTACATAGGCTTATTGCTTCTCCATTCTTGTAATGCTTTACTAAAAATAATGTGTTCCACTTCCACCCAGGTTAATACAAAAGATGTAAAGTCTCCATCTTTTTTAATGGCTGAATAATATTCCATGGTATCACAGTTTGTTAATCCATTTCTAGGTTGTTGGGCATTTAGGCTGTTTCCACAGTTTGGTGATTGTAAATTGAGCAGCAATAAACAATCTAGTGCAAATGTCCTTATCATAAAATTATTATTTTTCTTCTGGGTAGATGCCTTGTAGTGGGTTTGTGGGATCAAATGAGGATTTGAGGATTCTCCATACTTCCTTCCAAAGAGGTTATATTAGTTTGAAGTCCCAAGAGTGAAATATTTTCTACTCTTTTCCTCAGATTCTGGGAGTATACTTTATATACTATTCAGATGTAGCTGTATTTTCAAAATAATTGTTTGCACATTGTATAGAGCACAGGGCTAAGGGGCTGTGGTGACATAGGCTGTCTTAGCCTACAGACAACAGGCAAGGGAACACCAGCTGAAAAGCTTCTGTATAGCCAAGGAGACAACAACCAAAGCAAATAGACAACCTACCCAATGGGAAAAGATATTTGCATATTTTGAATCTGACAAAAGTTTAATATCCAGGATCTATACAGAACTTCAATTAATCTACAGGAAAAAAACCAACAATTCTATACATCAATGGGGGAAAGAGATGAATAGATTTTTCTCTAAAGATGACAGACAGATGGCCAGTAAACACTTGAAAAAATGCTCATCATCCTTAATTATTAAAGAAATGCAAATTCAAACCACCCTGAGATACCATCTAACTCCAGTGAGAATGGCCTATATCACAAAATCTCAAGATTCAGATGCTGGCACGGATGTGGGGAGAAAGGAACTCTTTTACACTGCTGGTGGGACTGCAAACTAATAAAACCTTTTTGGAAGGAAGTATAGAGAAAGCTCAAAGAACTCAACCTAGACCTCCCGTTTGATCCTGCAATCCGATTGCTGGGCATCTATCTAGAAGAAAATAAAAACTTTTATTATAAAGACATTTGTACAAGGTTGTTTGTTGCTGCCCAATTTACAATTGCTAAAGTGTGGAAACAGCCTAAATGTCCTTCAACCCAGGAGTGGATTGGTAGGCTGTGGTATATGTATACGATGGAATATTACTCAGCAGTTAAAAATAATGGAGACTTTTCTGCGTTTGTAGTAACTTGGATGGAGGTGGAACATATTATTCTTAGTGAAACATCACAGGAATGGAGAAGCAAGAATCCTATGTATTCAACTTTGATTTGAGGACAATTAATGATAATGAATGACACAGTGGGGCATGGGGGAAGGAGGGAGCAGACAGAGAAGGGAGGGGGCGAGGGAAAGAAAACCAAAAAAAAAAAAAGGAAAAGAAAATAGTGTCTAACTTTCATATAAATTGGATTCAATTCGACTAAAGTATATTACTTAAATATTAATTTTGTAATTCAACTTGTCAATATGTTGTTTAGGATATTGCATCCTCATCTATAA
>CAUYRH010069083.1:0-10981 GCA_963574655.1 Perodicticus potto
TCCAGCCCGGGCCCGCCAAACAACAATGACGGCTGCAACCAAAAAATGGCCGGGCATTGTGGCGGGCGCCTGTAGTCCCAGCTACTTGGGAGGCGGAGGCAGGAGACTCGCTTGAGCCCAGGAGGTGGAGGTTGCTGTGAGCTGTGATGCCATAGCACTCTATCCAGGGTGACAGCTTGAGGCTCTGTCTCAAAAAAAAAAAAAAAATAGGTGGATGTTGTGGCAGGTGTCTGTAGTCCAGCTCCTCGGGGGGCTGAGGCTAGAGGGTCATTTGAGCCCAAGAGTTTGAGACTGCTGTGAGCTATGATGCCATAGCACTCTACTGGGGGCAAGAAAGTGATACTCTGTCTCAAAAATAGTAAAAATAATAAGGTGGGGACAGAAGTGGAGAAGAAAAAGTAAATCATTAAACACAAACCCCAAGTTTCTTCCTTATGGTCCCCCATGTCCTTCTGAGCTTCCGTTATGGATCCTTCTCCTCCCAGCCCCGCACTGACTGCTGAGAGCCTACACTCGTCCAAACCCACCACCATGTGGTGACTGCCCACCACATGTCAGGCACTGTGGAAGGCACTAGGGAGTATCTGAAAAGCCATGTGGGTCCTGTCTCCACATGGCTCTCGCAGGAGACAAACATGAGCAGCAACTCACATACAGCATGACTCGGTCCACAGTGAGTGACCAAAGTGTGCTATGTGAGGAGGGACAAGGAAGTGACAGTTCACCTGAGACCTAACGCTGACTGAAAGTTAGCCTGCTGTCAGAGTGCAGCAACAAAAGTTGCATGGTGAGGGAGGTGCCTGTGGCTCAAAGGAATAGGGCGCCAGCCCCATATGCCGGAGGTGGCGGGTTCAAACCCAGTCCTGGCCAAAAAAAAAAAAGTTGCATGGTGAGCTTAAGGAACTCTAGAGACCAGTGCCGTTGCTTGAGAATGTGTAAAAGGCTTCAGAGGAAAGTTAAGAGAAACAGAAAGACTGAAGCCATGCTACCAAGTGCAAAATTATCCCAAAAGCACAGGAACGCTATGGAAGGGTTGTAGGCACAGAAGAGAGAGAGGTAACCATATTTGCATGTTACAAAGTAACCCCAGCTATAACTAGAGAACTGATGGGAGGGTGGGGAAGGACAGCAAGGCTATGGGGCAGAGGCACCAGTCATAGAAGGGGGCAGTCACAGAAATCCAGGAAGAAATGGCAGTGGAGCAATGGACATAGTGATGGTGTCTGTGGGGGAAGAAGGTGGAGTCCACTATGCTACCCATCTCCCTAGTCACTCAGCCACTACTCACATCTCTCCCACCACCTCCCCTAGCCTGTTCTCCCCTTTTCCAGTCACCACACCGGGATCTCAGACTTTTTTGCAGAAGAGGAAAGAAACCAGAAAAATGTGGGTGAAGTGTCTCGGGTTGGTGGAATCCCATCAGAAAAGGCAAGTGTCAGTGGCCAAACAGTCTCTCCAGTCTCTCCCTGGCTGCAAAGCACCTCCTGCAAGGGCCATGGTGGGCGGACACCAGGTCTGGGATCTGAAAGTGCTCTGTCCTCTACACACACCCTCTGCCACTTCCTCTGGCCAGACTAGGAGAGTAAGTACCCCCAAACCATTCTGATCTTGGCTCCCTGCCGCCCTCTCCTACCCTTGGGCTATTCACTCTCTAGCAAAGGAGCATCTGAAAGAGTTCCCAAGGAGTCCTTGAATCTTAGTATTCCCAGGAGCTGAGGCCCCTCCGAATTGGCAGCTTTATTTCCCAGCCCCCCCCCACACCCAGGAGGGGTTCCTCACTCAGCCATCTAGCCACCCAGCTCCACATCTCCTAAAAGCCTTCTTCCCAAGCTTCAGCAGCTGCTGGAGGATTGAGTTCCCAGTGGATCCCTCAGAACTCCCTGGGATGCTGGAAGGGGGCAGGAGACGGCTCTACACCTTCTCTGCTGGCACTGCACTCATTGCTGACTCCGTCACTGCTCCTACACGATGTCAAGTTCTGATCCTTTTCCCAAAGTTCCTCCTGTCCTCAAAGAGCTTCCCCCTCTCAGAGGTGCCACAGAACAGAGGCAGAGGCATACAATCTAGAACTCAACTCTGCATGAATGTGAATAGTTCTCTGAAGTCTCCTTTGCAAGTTAGTTTTCTCAGCTAGCCTGAAAGTTTCCAAAGGACAGAAGCCATATTGCCTACTTCTGGGAACATCTCACATAGCAAATTCCTGCTTAAATCAAACTGCAGCTCTGCCACCTACTTGCTCCACACTCTGGGTACCTCTTGGCAGGCTCTTACAAGGGGCTGCCCTTGCTGCCATTCAGCGCACAGGAATTCAGCATTTATAAACAGCACATCTTCTGCCAGGAGCAGCTATTATCAGCTCTTCAGAGAAAAGTTATTCAGAGTTTGTCAAAACCAGCTGATACTGTCTGAGTCTTAAAGAAACTCATAGGGGAAGTCACACCTTCTGTAAGAGGGAGGTGCTCAAGTAAAGGTGTGTAGAAAGAAGTGCTGCTGAGGGTGTAATCTGGTGGGGCAATGTGGGAGAGCCAATCACCATTTGATAAACACCTCCACTCTGCTATTCCCTCCATCTGTTCTGCCTTATCCTCACATGGGCATAAAGGACATTCACTGCAGCTATGTCTGATGGGGAAAAACTAGAAACAGTCCAGAAGGCCATCCAGAGGGGTTAAACTAAATAAGCTATGGTACCAACATCCAGTGGAATGCTATGCAGTTACCAAAATAATGAGAAAGAGGCCAGGCACAGTGGCTTACACCTGTAGTCCCAGCGACTTGGGAGGCTGAGGCAGGAGGATCGCTTCAGCCTCAAGTTTGAGGTTGCTGTGAGCTATGACGACTGCACTATAGCCCAGGCAACAGTCTTTTGGAAACTATCTCCAAAAAGAGAGAGCTCTCTATGCTGATATAAAAGGAATACCAAAACACATTATGTGCAAAAAGTCACAAAATGATACATGTAGGATGATCTCATGTATTACACACACACAACTTTTGTAACAGTAACTGCTGGGGAGGAAAGCTGGAGAGAGGAGTAGGCAAGGGACAAAAGGAGGAACTTTCCCCGTTCACTCACAAATGTGTGAATACATGCACACACCACATGCTGGAATTCTTTTTTTTTTTTTGAGACAGAGCCCCTCAAGCTATCACCCTGGATAGAGTGCTGTGGCATCACAGCTCACAGCAACCTCCAATTCCTGGGCTCAAGAGAGTCTCCTGCCTCTGCCTCCCAATGGGACTACAGGCGCCCGCCACAATGCCCAGCCAATTTTTGGTTGCAGCCATCACTGTTGTTTGGCAGGGCCGGGCTGGATTGGAACCCGCCAGCTCAGGTGCACATGGCTGGCGCCTTAGCCTATTGAGCCACAGGCACCGAGCCCACATGCTGAAATTCTTAAAAGAATAAAAAACAAAAGTGATGATGCTAAAGCCTAAATAAGAGAGAGCCTAAGTTCCTCTCAAATTCCAAGAAGGGTCACTAAGTGAGTGGAGAAGCACACATCTTTCCTCTAGAATCTCAAAGATCAAAGGTGGTATGGGGGTGCTATAGGGTTCACAGTGTAAAATTCCAAAGACCCATACCTCTGCTATTGATTCAGGACAGGTGGCACCCCAGCCAGCTCCGACGAGCTGAGGGGAGGACTGCCACCTCCACCCTGGTGGTGTTGGTGCAGTGGCAGCCAGCAGAGGAACCAGAGGGCTGGGGGAGGGAGTGCAGGAGGTTCCAGTGGCCAGAGGAGCCAGACAACTGCTGGGGAGACACCAGCACCTTAGTGTTTCCCTCCCCTTGCACCTGCAGCTGAACAGGGAACTCCCATTTCCCAGGCCTGGTCAACCTAATGTAGGTTTCCTAGGCCTAGGAATCAAAGGGATTGTATCCATTCATTTGTTAAGGAGTCCAGGGCCAAATATAACTACAGAGGATCCATGCCAACTAAATGTAACTACTGGGTCCTGCCAAATGTAACTACAGAGGACCCATGGAAGAGATGGATGGATGAATGGATGGATGGATAGATAGATAGATAGATAGAGACACATACACCCTGGACAAAGAGCCCAGGGAGAGAGAGCTTCACACACACACACATATACCCATGACTTGTGTTGTTTCTCTCTGCCAGGAGCTTTGGTGTTTTTGTATTCTTTTCTGTAAAATAAATCCTGTCTGGCTCGGCGCCTGTGGCTCAACAGGCTAAGGCGCCAGGCACGTACACCTGAGCTGGCAGGTTCGAATCCAGCCCAGGCCCGCCAAACAACAATGATGGCTGCAACCAAAAAAAAAATGGCCGGGTGTTGTGGAGGGTGCCTGTAGTCCCACCTACTTGGGAGGCGGAGGCAGGAGACTCGCTTGAGCCCAGGAATTGGAGGTTGCTGTGAGCTGTGATGCCATGGCACTCTATCCAGGGTGACAGCTTGAGGTTCTGTCTCAAAATAAATAAATAAATAAATAAATCCTGTCTTACCACTGATCTGTGGTCCATGGATTCATTCTTTAAATCATCAAGACCAAGAACCTACTGAAGATGAAATTCCAGTATCACTATGACTGCTGGGTGACTGTGAGGAGGCCACTTGGCTTCCCTGAACCAGTGTTTACATCTTTACAAGGTGGCAGAGAGATATACTGCATGGGCAGAGAGGTATAGAGCCCTGTCACTCCTCTGCTGGAATCCTTCTCTGCTGGAATCCTTCAGCCTTCATTTCCTCTTCTGAACATTTTTTAAAGGTGGGGAGCAGATATCATTTACCCTCCCACATGTTGTAAGAATTAAATGATACGTGTCTTTAAAGTGCATAATACAGCTCAGCGCCTGTGGCTCAACAGGCTAAGGCGCCAGCCACATACACCTGAGCTGGCGGGTTCAAATCTAGCCTGGGCCCGCCAAACAACAATGATGGCTGCAACTAAAAAATGGCTGGGCGTTGTGGCGGGCGCCTGTGGTCCCAGCTACTTGGGAGGCGGAGGCAGGAGACTCGCTTGAGCCCAGGAGTTGGAGGTTGCTTGTGAGCAGTGATGCCACTGCACTCTCTCCAGGGTGACAGCTTGAGGCTCTGTCTCAAAAAAAAAAAGTGCATAATACAGTGCCCCAGACACAGTATGTGCTCAATAAATAGCAGCTGCTCTTGTTATTGCTGAGTGAGATAAGACACTGGCACTGCCTACACAATGGGACATTTAGAAGATCTAATGAGATGTATGCTGGGGGAGAGCTCCAGAGATCAGGATCAGGACACAAAAGCAAAAAGTGCTTACATAAAGACTCCTCTCCCACCTCAGCACCAAGCTTTAGCTACCGAAAGCTAAGATTCCCAGTGGGGGTGGGAGAATTGCTGGATGCTCCTGGACAAGATTCTAATCAGTTATTTGTGTACCCACTTCAACAAGATAGGAAACATCAAATCAGAAGGGGAAAGATGGGCTGCTAGAAGCAAGTACTGACAACTTCTGCTAATGATACCCCAGGCCCAGGAACATGCAGACTCCTACTGGTCCATACCCAGATCCCCTCAAATCCTCCCATCTCTGATTCCCAGGCTTCTCTAGACACTCACTACAAATGGACCCGACACTTCAATAAGTCACAAAGTCCAGCCTACTCCTCTTCCATTCATCATCCTCAGGCACATCTTGCTCCCAAGTTACCTCACAAACCATGCGGTCCTTTCCCAGAAATTTCCACAAACACATCTCCCAGGGTTCCCCTGAGATGCCACCTCACTCCGCCTTCCTGTCTACAAAATGCTCCCCCCCAATACATCATCCCAAGGTACCCCATCCCTCCTCATTGGCCCCATCCCAGGACCCTTCATCTCCACACTGGACATGCTGGACCAACCCCTACGCTGGTGAAGGGCTCTCTACCTGACATCCAGCACTCACCTCCATCGCCACCACTCCTCCAAGCTCCCAAATTAGCACTTCCACTCTCAAGCTCTTCCAGCTGGACACATCTAGGATACGTCCTCTCTCCAGCCCACGCTTCCACCCCAGGTAACCCTACTCAGCAAACTGTCCCAACTCCCCAAAGTTTCTTCCTCAGAGGGCAGAGAACGCAATTTCACCCTAGGACCCTTCGAAAACCTCCTCCCACCGCCAGTGTCCCTACTCAGCCATCTTTTGAATGCTCCCCATTCAAACGCCCCCAAACACACCCCATTCCAGGCTCCCGGACTTCCTCTCCCTCCTCCTCGCGGCCGCCGGCCAGGAGCCGCTCTCGACCAGATCTCAAGGGCCCCCTAGACGCTCCCTCTGTCCCACACCTGGTCGCCAAGGACAGAGGTGGGAGTCCTTGGCACCTTTTGCTCACTCCCGTAAGAGCCCACTCAGGTCCTTCTCAGCCCCCTCCAACACCCTTCCCCGAGTTCTCTCAGCCTTCCCTCCGGGCACCGAGTCGTCTCTCTCAGTAGCCCCCCTACCGACGTGCTCAGTCCCACTCCCACTCCCAGCGGGTTCCGGCCCCTCTTAACCTTTCTCTCGCCGGTCCCGATCAATCTCTCCCGCTCCCGCGTCCCCACACTCCCACCTCAAGTCGAACCGGTCGCCTCCTTCCCTTAGCCCCCCTCAGGACCCCCCTGGGACGGCCCTTCACTCGCTCTCCGGGACCGCAGCGGCCCCCTCCCGCCCCCCCGGCCGTCCCGGCGGCCATTGCTCCAAGATGGCGGCAGCGGCGGCGGCGGGTGAGGCCGGGCCGGGCCGGGTGGGGGGTCGGGGGTCCCGGGGTGGCGCTCACCTGCAACTCTGCGCGTTCGGCCTCCCAGCGGGCCTTCTCGGCTTCAAAGCGCGCCCACTCGTGCTGGATAAAGTGCAGGATCCCAGGCAGGCTCAGAGGCTCCGGGCTCGCCGTGGGTCCAGGGCTGCCTCCGCCGCCGCCTCCTTTGCCCGCCGGGCCGGGCCCGGAAGCAGGGGCAGAGACCGGGGCGGCCCCAGTCGGGCCAGGGCCCGCGCCTGAGCCGAGCGGGCGACAGGAGGAGGCAGCGGCGGCGACCGCAGCGGCCGCTCGCTCCTCCATCATGGAGGCCCCGGGGCCGGCCCGCGCGCCCACTGTGCCTCGCGCGCCTGCGCGGCCGCGCCACCCGCCCCCCCCCTCCGAGCGCGCCCTGCTGGGGACGGGGGCGGGGGGGTACGGGGGTGCGGCGGCGAGCACGAGGCTGGGCGCAAGCCTTGCCCACCTGGGTCTACCCGGAATACGTGCGTGCCTGCCGGGGGTGGGGGGGTTGGGGAGGACGGACAGAGGCGGAGCGAGGCCGTGTGCCCCGAAGTGGGCAAGGGACACCCAGTCCCCAGATGAGCGACACCCTAGCAAAAGCAAGACTTTTGCCCCACTTCTCCCCAAAACAAAATCGTATCCCTTTCAGATCCAAATACTGGACAATCACTTGCCCTCTTTGAGAGAAAGGGTGACTGCCAGGGACAGTTTCAACATTGACCCCATCCTTTCTGTTTCCTGGCCAGATCGGCTGTCATTGTAACCCTTCCCCAGCCTGGAGCCCCCGAGTCTCCCTTCCACCTTGTAGTTGTGGAGCCCCAAACCTCTCTGGACTCCACATCAAGAGAAGGTTGCTAAGGTAACCTAAGTCTCTAGTGCTCCTTCTGCTTTTGCCCTCAGCAGTACTGTGTGTGACAACCTTTCCCACTTGGCACTCAGGTAGAAAGGACCCCCAGTCCCAAGGACACTGATCTCTAAGAGAAATACACCTCTTCCCCAAACCCTCCCCCCATAGCCACCCTGCTGGCATTACCATGGTAACCGTCATCTATGGACCAAATCAACCAGGTGTTTTTATTTAGAGGAGGAGCTGCTCTGCTGAGGCCCAGTTGCTATGGTTACAGGGCCTGGACCATCCTCAGGAAAGTGAAGAACAGGCAAGGCTCAGCCTTAGTTACTGCGGTACCAGGACAGCCACACACCCCTTTTTCCAGTGACCCTAGGAGTCAGGCCCTTCAAAGTGTGGGATATTTGAAGCTTGCCTGTCAGGGTGGAGTGTATCTAGGGAGGGGTTGTCATGGTAACAGCTTCTGTCACTTTTAGCCCTACCTTTTCTGAACACATTCATGAGAGAGGGATGGTTATAGATTGCTATGATAACTGACTCCCTCTCACCCACCCCTCCCCAAGTGGTGCTCAAGCTTATGGAACTTCAAAAGAAAAGATTCCCTGACCCTAGTAGCCACTTTTGTGGGTAAGATGAAATTGTGTTCTTTTATGCTGTGTTGGCCGATTTGGAGTCTTCTGACTCTCCTTTCCTCAGCAGTGCAGCAGATATGGGCTGAAACTACCCTTCTGGATCTCCCCCAGCCTGCAACCCAGGAGGTAAGAAGTCCCTCAATGTCACTAGCACTCATTTGGAAACTGCCCTTTCCTCATTCCCAAAGGGTTTCTCACATTTCATTTTTTCTACCCATCATATTCCCATTCTCCAGATGCAAGGGCTGAGGCTCAAGCCTGAAGAGAATCTGGATTCACTTACAATGTTTTTTGGGGAACAGAGAGGCTAATAAGGGCTCAGCTTAACTGTTATCTCCTTCCCTGACCATCTCTTCTAAGGCAAGTCCCTGTTTTGCTCTCATGTCCCCTGCTGGTTTCTTATCCTACCTGTAAGCTGCTCCTTTGTGTCTTTGTTTGTTTGTTTGTTTTCTGGTGGGCCAACACAATGACTACCTTGTTTATCCTATATCCTCAGAACACAGGGTCTGTCACAGAGAACACTTGATAAATATGTTTGTGGAGTTAATGAGTTGAATTAATTAATTTATTTATTATATTTAGCTTTGAGAGCACCTGTCAGGTTAGGGTTCGGGAAGGCTCACCAAGGATTGTCTGAGAGTTGGGTCTTCCTAGTGGACCCAAGGGAGACAGCAGAGTTTATTGAGTTAAAGCACAACTCTAGAGCCAGCTTCTTGGATCAAATCCTGGGTCTCCCATTTCCCAGTTATGTGACCTTGAGTGATTTACTTCACTTCTCTGTGCCTCAGTTTCCTCATCTTTTATTATTTTTTTTTTTAGAGACAGTTTCACTTTGTCACCCTCAGTAGAGTGCCATAGCGTCACAGCTCAGAGCATCCTCCAGCTCTTGGACTTAGGTGATTCTCTTGCCTCAGCCTTCCAAGCAGCTAGAACTACAGGCACCGGCTACAACACCTGGCTATTTTTTGCTACAGTTTGGCCAGGGATGGATTCGAACCTGCCAACCTTGGTACATGGGGCTGGCGCCCTACTCACTGAGCCACAGGTGCTGCCCAGTTTCCTCATCTTTAATTGTGATCATAACATAAGGGTTGCATAAGCAAAATACCCACAGTGCTTAGAACAGGAGCTGGCACAAGGTGAGCTGATAGAATTGTTGGTATTATTATCCTCCCAATTCAGAAAAGTGTAGAACATTTAGACCTTCAAAATCATTTCATCCATCTTGCCCCAGCCAAGGGGTTTGTAGCCCTTAGGGTTCACTTTGAGGCCAGAACCAACCTTGTCAGGGCACTAGATGATTCCTTTCTCCTTCTCAGTTGCCCTCACATCCTTATCAGCAGGTGGCATCTCCTCATCTGGCCATCAAACCCACTTGCACTCAAGAAGACCACAGTAGGGTCCCAAGTACATTGTGCAGGGCAGACACATCCATCCCCATCTGATGAACCAAAATGGGCAGGGCTGGGGAGCCTAGAGGAAGTGCCTTCCCCAGCTAGAGGTTCAGGAAGGGCTTCCTGTAAGAAGGGGCATCTGAGCTGAGACTTCAAGCATAAGTATGCATTCTTCAGGAGAAGCAGTATGGGAAGAAGCAGTCTTTGAGAGGAGACTCTTCTAAACAGAAGGAACAGAATGCAAGCACTTAGAAATAAGACCTGTTTGAGAAAAAGTTCAGGGTGACTTAGGCATAATGTTGGAGGAAGGCATGGCAAGAGATAGGCTGGAATGGGGGGATGTTATAAGAAATTTAAACTTTTCTTCAGGCACTGGGGAGCCATGGCAAATTCTGAGCAGGGAAAGGAAAGGTCATATTTGTGCTTTAGGAAAACTCTTCTGGCTACCATGAAGAGGAGGCTTGGGTTGGAAATGAGAGGGAAGTTGGGTGGGAACCTGGATAGACCTAGATTGAAGGAGGAGCTGTGGAAATGGGGAGGTGGGATCAGAAGTATTTAGGACATAGGAAGATTAGTGGGATGTCCTATCTCTGAAAAGGGCAGAAACCTGTAAAAGTCTTCCATGGGGAAACTTTTGAGTACCAGCCCAGAACCACCTGTGCTGGAGAACAGCCAAATCTTCGAAGTCTATGATGAGGACAGGGAGACAGCATCATCTGGGGCTCACTTGGGAGTTTGGCCAATGAATGAAGAGGGAGCAGAGTGTCCTAAGCCTGACAATATCTAGATGTGACCCATTGTACTTTCTTGTGAAAATAGTTTTAATTGTAACAAAATACATATATAAAATGTACTATCTTAACTATTTTTAAGTACACAGTTCAGTAGAGTTAGGTACATTCATGATATTATGCAAACAAATCTCCAAGCTTTTTCATCTTGCTAAACTGAAGTTCTGTGCCCATCACACAACTCTTCATTCTCCCTCCCCACAGCCCCTGGCACCTACTATTCTACTTCCTGTTTCTATGAGTTTGACCTACTCCATTAAAAAAACAGAAATTAATTAGTGGCCAACATTTAAAAATTGGCCAGCCTGGGCAATAGTGAGACTCCATCTCTATAAAATATGTTAAAGTTAGCCAGTGTTTAAAAGAAATAATAGGCTCGGAGCCTGTGGCTCAACGGGCTAAAGCACCAGCCATGTACACCTGAGCTGGCGGGTTCGAATCCAGCCCGGGCCCCCCAAACAACAATGACGGCTGCAACCAAAAAATGGCCGGGCATTGTGGCGGGCGCCTGTAGTCCCAGCTACTTGGGAGGCGGAGGCAAGAGACTCGCTTGAGCCCAGGAATTGGAGGTTGCTGTGAGCTGGGATGCCACAGCACTCTATCC